>JAQQZZ010094997.1:0-32832 GCA_030265115.1 Mopalia vespertina | reverse complement strand
GACACTAGCACAACCAAGATGTGAAGCGTTTCCATAATGTTGGAAAGTTAAATTTCCTCCAGTGCTAAGTAAAGACAGCATTGTTACTCTTGAAATAAACTGCCCTTAGCCAGAGGGCCCTCACAATATGAAATACCCACCAAAGAATATAGAGCAACATTTGGTTTACATGTAGCTTAATAAAATCTGCCTTTCTATAGTATATTACATGTATCACCAAGCATCAGCAATTAAATTAGTAGATTGAGTTACTTCAACTATTCAGACTCTTCCATCATTTATAGAGGTTTGAGGAATCTAATGGTCATCAGTTACAAAAACTGGGATACTGAGAATTTAAAAAAAAACCGGCTGATAAAAGTAGGTTATACCAAACAACACAAGATTTAAATGGATGACATTTCCTGTTCATCATACAAATTGTAAAATTAAAATTTTAATACAGATTTCATTATCAAACTACAATCATAATCACTCAATATCTAAATGAATTTTGTACATTTTTATTGTAAAGAAAGAACATTTTGCTTGCCTTCACCAGTATTCGAACCAGGGTCTCTGGAACTTTGTATATAATATTTTAGTAACTTTCATTGGGTATAAACATGTTCCTCTTGACATATTCCAAAGGTTTGTCATCCATATATCAATTGTGTTACTTGGTTAGGTATTAAAACTTATAAGGGCGACTCACCGGTTGTGACGGAGGGTGGGATGTCTTGAAGCTGATAGGTCTGTGTGGAAGGCACAGTGGTTTGAGCTGAAGCCCCGCCCCCAGTTGTCGTGCCCATATATGGGTAATAATTTGACGTATATGCTGTCGGACTTTGTCCATATGGATAACTAAAACCATCTAGGCTCTGCAAAACAGAAAACAGAAAAATTGTGTATGTTAGATTATGTTGAACAACTTGAAACTATGAAAAAATTTCTTCGATTGTTCCTTCAGCTTTGTAGGTTTGTTTGATTGGAGTTTAATGTTGTACTCAATGGTATTTCACTTATATGACGACGAATTGACCATTTCACACTGTTCCTTGCTTAAATACGGCAGAAAACCGAGATAAGAACTCACCACCCCCTCCATGTTGATTGCTGGAGCCAAATCGTGTGAGTCACTCATATAGTGCATTAAACAAACATGTCACTTTTAATATGAGATTTCTCAACCTACCTGTTGAGTGGGATAGCCTGAAGAAGCAGACGCATTACTGGAGTTGAAAGACGGATCTGAAAGAAGAATATAGCAAGTGTAACTACATGAGAATGCTTCATAAGTAAAACATTACAAATTCTCACACTCTGAAAGATAATTAACACTAAAAGAATTATTGCTTATGTTAGAATGGGTTAATAAATACATTGCGCAGTAGCTGCGCCAGCCTCAGTAATCTTTCTTTTTTTTGTGTGTGTGTGTCGGGGGGGGGGGAAGTGTCATTTAATATATTTCTATATAAAACTACAGGTTACATTTCTATCCACTTTTGACAAGCTGGGGGGTGGGCACAAACTAATAGGGGAAGAACATTACATCAGGGGGGGGGGGGCATTAGTGGCGCTGTCACTGATTACACATCATGCAACAGTCTTAAGATATCTTAACATGCAAGACTATCATAGACTTACATTACATGAGCTGTGAAACAGTCTTTAAACCATGTCTGATTCATGCAAGTTTCCACATTTTTCAAAATTCAAAACATTAGCAAAAAAAATTAAAAGCAGTTGCTAATCATTGTTTGTGTCAGTTAATCAAAGGACCGAAATTTCATGATACATTGAACAAGTTAGTGGGTTAACATTCTTGTATACAAACAACAATTATCAAGATATGGACAACAGCATGATAACAGTGGTTCCAGGGCCAGAGGTCGAGCTATAATCCAATAGTATTGATTTTAATCTGGGATTAGCGACAAATAGTCTTTTGAGCAACTGGCCCAAGAATAATGCAAAATACTTTCAATGCAATCAAATGTTCTATAGTTAGTTTAGTATATTAATAAAAGAAATGAGCATGACATAATAAAGTAAGTGAAATAGCCAAGAAATAAGGTCACAGGTTAGCTTCTTGACTGACAGAAAATGGCAGAGAGGGAAAGGCATAGTAAGCAGATTTTGCCGATTGTTAAGATATAGCACAGATTTTGTGTTTGATCAGGCCTTAACAATGGGGTTACTTTCAGCAAATACTGCACCGATGACACCAAGAAACAAGGCACAGAATGTCCCAGGTTATTCACCAGGGGATTAAACAAATACCATAGGACTGTTAAACGGAGCAATATTGTCACCAAAACAGGCTATCTCAATTTATTCAATAACACACCACCAAAAAGATAGGAGCTTAGAAATCTCCCCCCAATTGAATGGAAATATAAAAAAAATACTGATGTCTGCTGATAAGAATTGACTGTTTTCAGTCCGTGAATAGCCATGGCGCGACACAGAATAAACACGGAGAGAATTTGTGCGCTGATCTCCACGATCTATATTTACATAGCAAGAATATATTGTTCAGGGATTAGGATCTGAAGGCAAGTCTCCCAACATACTTCATAAGCACAGAAATATTTCTCCTGTCAAAAGAGCTTTTGGATCGAAGTTTTAAATAATTCTTTAAAAAAAATATAAAAATCTGTGACAGATAATCGCTAGAGGCAATACAATGAATTAACAAACTAAAAACAGATTGCATATCTTTGCCTTTAGTTTTGTCAGCATCTATATCAGGCAGTCAAAGCTTAAATTGCCCCTGTTAAAATGACAGAAAGCAACTATATTTCAGATCTTAAAAGAAGAAGAAATAAATAGTTGGTCTAATTATGGTCTTGAAATGATACACAAAGTAGAAAACTACCATGGGTCAATAATTTTATACGATACAGTAAATAAAAAACAAACGATGAACAGATTGTCAGACAAGTGAATGGGTAAAGCATCATATCATTAGTTCCATCATTGATAAACAGCATATTTAAATTTTCACTTCAGCAGAACAAAATTTGCAACAGAATTTGAACACATCAATAATCAATAACAGCCAAGGTATAATGCATGCAATATGAACACAGTTAAGGCTGTTATAAAATTTTTAAAAAGAAGAACACACACAAAAAGGGAATAAGAATTGAAGGGAGGGGCAGGTTGATCTGATTACTTAAAATAGTTTAACACCTCAGTTAAAATGTTTAAATTTTAAGTTTAAATCTGTACCGAAACGTGTCTTTACAATATGGGGTGATTGGTGGGAGCTTTCTGTTGCCCGGAGAGCTTTTAATGGGAAGCAGGAAGCTGATCTGTTTGTGATGTCTTTGTAGTATGTTCTATACTTGTCCCATCTTGGCTTTGTCTGTTGCCAGTAGCATTGAGGGTGGTTTCCTTCACTCATTGGTCAGACACACTCTCGTGTGTTTGTTTGATTGGGGTTTTACGTCGTACTCAAGGGTATTTAACTTACATGACGACGGGCCAGTCCAATGGGTGAAGGAAACCACCCTCAACACCACCGGCAACAAACAAAGACAAGATGGGACAAATACTTCCTTTAGCTCTGAGAGCCAGTCTCGTGTGAGTGAAATAAGCTTAAGTATGACGTTAAACCACAAACAACCAAAGAAACAAATCTTTACAATAAATAGAAGCTGTCATCCATAAAGAAGTCTTTTCTTATTACTAAATTGGTTAGTACATACAACACACCATTGATTTGCAACTTCACACATGCATGCAGATATAAGTAAACTCGCAATATCCTCACAGTACAGTACTGTACCAAATCCCTGGGAATCACTGGGTTTTTTTTATGTTCTTAAATTTCTATACTTTGAACAACAAGGTTGTTGTTGTCGTTCTGCAGCTTTCTAGTCAGTGGTGTAAAGAAGTTACTTACTGTAATAGGTTTGCTGACTTTGACAATAATTCCACATCTGACTATTCTGCTTACTAAGTTTAACTGCTGAAAAATAGGTACAACAGTATTTAAAGGAAAATGTTCTCTTACAAACCTGAAAAAAAACCTAGTGTATGCATTTTAAAAAAATATAGATTGACCTAACAGAAAATTTGCTTCTTACAAAACTGAAAACCAAACCACCTAAGAGTGTAATGTACATTTTGAGTAAAGCAAATAAGAAAGTATGAACAAAATTTCATGAAAATGTTATTTTATTGTCCAGTGGACTTTATTTAAGAACCACAAGTAGTTTAACGAACTATATTAAATTAAAAAAATAAAATAAAAAGTTAGAATTGAATACTTTAATGTAAACCAGAAATATATTTTATCAATATTTGGTACCTCAATTTGTAAATGGTAATCTAATAAAATGTCAATACATTGTACTGTTTTTATGAAGACAAAATGAAAAACTCATAAATACTTATGGAATTCTTTCCTTCCAATGTTTTTTTTTTGGTGGGTTATTTTTAATTTTATTTTTGTGTTTATTCCAGCTTTGAAACACACTTCACAAATTAAAATATAAAAGTGCCTCTTTAGTGAACAGCTACTCAATTACTTTGCAATGAATAATTTTGACTGCTAAACATATTGGCACACATATTTTGACAAATTTCTCTCGACCTCTGTTAATTGTACTCCTGAGAGCTGTGAAACTCTGGCTCAGGACAGGGCATTTCCTAATGTGCTAGTACTTAACAAAAAGGGTTAATGTGGCCTCTGAGAGTTGCCCATACATCATCAATCATGGTAACAGACAAGGGAACTGTCAGGGAGAAGTGCATGAGCCGGTAGCTGGCACCCTCTCCTACCCTCACTATCAATATTTACTTAATAATGGCTTTCTCATTTACTCCAGTGAAATAACATAGGAATGTCGTCTTCCTACCTAAAACAGGACGACCCTTGATAACTGGCAGTATCAACAGAATTCGGCTGCCAGTAAAGTTTTGCTCAGTTCATAAAGCTCAAGCCAAAATTCTAATAAAATATTATATTTTTAGAGCTCTCTGTTTTTCTTCTTCTTTTGTCCTTCTCTGTGTTTTTTTTATTGTTCAGTGGCAAAGATGGAGTAATGCCAAACATGAATCAACAAAAATTCCATGCACAAAAATTTATTCTTGATAAATTTGATCACCTCAGTATTAGTATCCATTGCCATGCAGTCACCATGCAACTTCAAAAACCCAATTACTTTATGCATACAAGAATAAATATGTTAGTAATTTTACAAAAGTTATTAATTTGTTAAATAAATAATAATAAAATTAAATAAAATTAAAAAAAAACAATGATGCAAAAAGAAACTATTAAATCCAATTATTCAACAAAAAAATAAGTAACAAGCAAGAAATGTATTCACGTGAGAAAGAATGCAATCCATGTCTTGTTGTGTTTAATTGGCGTTTAACACAGGGTTTTAGTGTATTTTACTTATATGTAGGTGGTGTACTTCATAAAAAGCAAATTCTATCACAACCATAAAATGTGAAGTGTTTTCTCGGTTGGAAAATTACTGTTCCTCCATGGCTAATTAAAGACACAAGGAATATGCTTGAAATATACAGCTTTAGCGAGAGAAGTTATTTTTTTTGTTGGAATCAAAATGTCCATATACAATAACACATAGCTTTATAAGGGGAACCATATAGAAAATCTAGAGAGAAGAAAAACTTGTTTCTTTCGTTAGGGTGCTATTTGATTGTTTTTCTCATTGTCATAGCTTTGTATGTGTTAGGTTGAATCCATAGAGTAGAATTGCTGATCAGTCCAAAACAGGGAGAAGGAAATCAACCCTTGATAAGACACAAACAGGATACATGGTGCCATGTGAAAGTGTGTCCATTTACAGGGCTAGGCACCACTACAGAATGGCTAAATGCTGCTTGTCCACTCAGAGATTACCACTGAAATTTTGTTTGTTTGCTCAGTGTTTAAGGCCATACTTAAGGTTACGTGTATTTCACTCATATACAAGTATAGTGTGCCAGCCTAAATATTTATTTTCACGAAATTCTTTTTTTTTGTTAAAGAAAAATTTGTTAAAGAAGGTGTACTCACAGTCTGCCGGATAAGGCAGCATGTAGGCGTCCTGACGAGTCTGGGCTCCATACCCATAAGCTGCAGGGTTAGCCAAAGCAAAAGAACCACTATTCTGGCTTGTCGTCATTGTGTTAGAGGGATATGCTTGCATATTGTTTCTGGAAACAAACAACCCATTTCAAACAATCAAAATAACATTCAATCAATTTCATAACAATACAAGGAATAAAACAATAGACGATATGTCATAGGCTTTTAAAAAAGAACTTTATAATGTTTTGCAAGATAGCCATTATTCAAGTTTTCTTAACAAAGGATACTACCAATGAAAATATTTTTTGGTCCACATTAACAAACTGAACTAATCGGCCCATCAGTCAATCAAATTTTCTATTATGTATAGGTAAAGACAGTTTTTTTATTTGGGCTTTACACTGTATATAAGGTTATTTCACTCATATGATACAGGGCCGGCTCAATGGGTGAAGGAAACCACCTTTGAAGCCACTGGCAATTAACATAGACAAGATAGGACATGAGGTAATACAAAGATATCATAAGACAGATCGCCTATGTGAGCCCTAGAAAGCTCCCTCACAAATGTCCGCCTTGGTTGTTTATCTTGTTTTGTAAACAATGTACTTACGCACTATATACAGCAGCTAATTCAGCACTTTGGAAACTTGGTGAAGATGTTGCAGAAGTAACTAGGAAACAAACAGAAAAAATATATATAAATAGATTCAAAAATGTATGATTGGTTGGTTGATTTGTGTATAAGACCATGCTTAATGCAAGTTCACTTATGTGACAATGATGTAGCTCCACAGTAAATAGCCAAACTACTCCACAACCATAAACTGTGAATGTTCTGTTTTGTTGAAAAATAAATCTTCCTCCAGTGCTAAGTAAAGGCAGTAGGGATGACGCTTGGAACACACTGTCCCTAGCCAGATGGTCAAAAGTATGTGGAAACAGTACATTTACTTGTAATAACGTCTGCAATAAATCACCCAAGAAATCCAACAGCCTCCAAATTGTTATTTATTTATTTGCATAGTGTTTAACATCATTCTCAAGGCAATCACAATTTGACACTTTTTTTTTTGTCTTCAGTTATGTGGGACAAATGTAAAGAAATTTTTAATAACACCTGAGACCCCTTCTAATTTGCATGGGTTGAAAAATACCTGCAACAAACCTAACTAACAGAAGGAGGCTTGACAGGGCACAGCACTTCCAACCCACTAGAATTCAAAGGCAAAATCCTGCACATGTACGTATTGGGATGTAGAAAATGTAGTTACTACTCAGCACAAGGATCAAAGGTTGCCCTTTATTTATTTATAGAACCATACTCAGTGTTGCGCCCGCTAAAAACAAATATCCCCAATGAATTGTGAAAAAGGTTTTGGCAAAGAACACAGGGGATTTACAAACAGCTTGTGTTTATCACAGCCCCTTGCCAGTTCAGTCTTAATAAAAGCAACATGTTACAGAAAATAAAAACAATGTGTTCCTGATTACCCAGTATTTATTGACACAGCTCCGTAGCAATCACTGAACATAGATCGTGGAAATACAAGTGAAACAGGGCCAAGGATTCATTCCATCACGTCCTTCATACAGTATATATTTTGACTGTAGAGAAAGAAAATTTTGCTTGCCTACACCGGGACCCAAACTCAGGTCTCCAGCCAGCCGGTATTTACATAGATGGATACAAGAATGAAGGAATAGCATATATGCTACATGTAGCACCTTTAATTTTTATATTGGTTTGGATTCCTCTTTTCCAAAAAATATTTTTCGTCTTTGATTGTTTGATTTCTGTTTTGAGTCACTCTGAATACAACGTGCCAGGGAATGGCCCTATATAAGCTACATGTACATGTATGTCATTGGCGAAAAGAATAAATAACAAGATATATCAGAAGATGGAAAACAAAGATGACACAATATACTGCTTTTGTGTAGTCTGTGGTCACCAGGGCAACAATAATCACTTGTATTACATGTGATTACATGTATATGATGATGGGAAATACAAAAATGACTTCAAAATGAACACTTTATGGTTTGTTTGTTTGATTGAGGTTTAACGTCGTACTCAACACTATAAGGTAGCAGTAAATAAATGTAAGTCTTAACTAAATTGTCAAAGAAACAACTTCTGTTGTCTATAACAAGTCATAGAAGTTTGGCCAATTATCTGTTTAGTTTGAGCTAATTGATCAATGTAAAGAGCATAAAACCAACTTGAAAGGGAGATGAAGGCTGTATGTGCATTTTATTTATGATCAAAATTGTTAATTTACTAAACATTACCATTCAAATTTCTTTGTTTATTTGTACCGTAACTGTCGAAATTTATCTCGCCTTAGATGTTATTTGTTGCTGTTTTTGAGTAAAGACATACCAAACGACTCTGTTCTGAATAGGAAGTAAACTACTTCTTGGATAGACTAATCAAAGTAAATCCTGAATATGCGGGGTCAAGATGGACTTCATTAGGCTAACATGTGACCTACACTGGGGGAAGAATACCTCCAGGGTTCTTGAACTTAAAACTAACTACATTGTCTGAGGAACAGGATATAGCCACTATCTGGAACAGGATGCTTGGACGTCCCACTGGAGCTAAAACATCTTGTAAAAAAAAAAAGAGTTCCAGTCAGAAGGACTAGTTGGAAAATGTGGAGAGTAATGCGGGCTGGGCTGGTTAAGATTTGTCTTGATTGGCAGCAGGTCGAGGGTAGAACTGCTCTCTCAGTAGAGGGGAGTTTGAATACCACTCCCCCACACCTGCCCGCATACCAGGCAGAGAAAACATAACCGACTGAACAGACCAGCTGATGAAAAAACCCAGAGAGAAATGCTTTGAGGAAATGCCCTTTAAGTTAGCCATTTGGGGTGTATCGAGTGGAACCAATTAGAGTGAATTCACCAAACAGACCCATAAACATACCTGGAAAATTTTCTAGATTCTCCGTCTCACTATTTGCCGTTCCAACAGCAAAGGGAGATCCTGATGCACTATTTTCTGTCAAGGGCTCGTTTTTTACTGAAAAATATCACCAGTCAGACATTGTTTAGAACATAGGACATTGTCATTTCATAAATTCTCAAACTATTCTAACAATTCAAGTCTGCATAAACTAGAACACATGTTTCACATTAAATACCCCACTCAAGACTTTGAGAAAAGGATGTTGTGTGATAAATAACACAAATGCTATTGCATGACAAATCACAATGTCTAAGTCATAACATGCAAGTCAACTTAGACAATTTAATTTAATATATTTATTTAATAGACAGGACAATATATGGATTTGTAATATGAGGCTCTTCCTCCATCATTGTATAATGGGTCTACTTTCATGATTCATAGTGTGATCCCATAGATATGCAAACTTAATTTAGGAGGACCGATTCATACGTTCCCAGTCTTCATCTAAATTTACATTTTACCATTGATTTTGACATAGGATTATCAATGAAGATTGTATTTTAAAGCCATTTTGCTTAATTTTTCACAAAGGGACATTTTTGTATTTAAAAAATCAGCAAATAGGGTAAAATTCAAATGTTAGGTCACCTCACAAAATTTTAGAGGACCAATTTTAAGGTTATGCCGGAAAAGATTACAGCACAGGCCTGATGTGATTGATTGATTGATTAAATGATTGGTGTTTAATGTCATTTTGACCCGTAATAACATAATACAGAGGAGAGGACCACAATAACACAAACATAAAATGTGAAGTATTTTGCTGTGTTAAAAAAGTCATGTTCCTACAGTGCTTAGTAAAGACAAGATGTCTATATCTGGAACATGTTCTCATTAGCAAGAGGGGGTGTCTGCTTTAAATCAACTATTTTGCATTATTTACTGTTAGTTTTGTCATACAGAGCTGGATTGAATGGAATGGAATTAATATCACTATAATTAAACCATCTATCCTCTAATAATGGAACCAAAAGCATTCTGCCTACAGTTTGGATGTACTGATTCATTGATTGGTGTTATATGTCGTGCTTACGGGTATTTCACTTATATGACGGCGGTATATTCAAACAATAATTGACACTAGCAAAACCAAGATGTGAAACGTTTCCATAATGTTGGGAAGTTCATTTTGTTCCAGTGCTAAGTAAAGAAAGCATTGCTACTCTTCAAACAAACTACCCTTTGACAGAGGGCTGGATATACTGACAGTTTGACACACAAGATTATGTCAATTAGATAGACAAACTTGTGGAAACCAATATGTCCCTTTGATTACAAAAAAGTATTGCAGGGTGAAGCAGTATGCTTACCTTGAACCGTTGAGTTGACATGTGACATTACCCAGCTTGTGGTACTGAATGAGTCGGCATCTCCATGAGCAGACAACACAGGTAACTCACCTGTACAACAATAGCAACAAAATTATTATCACAGCTTTAGAAGGTGCATGAAAATATATCAGCATGTCTGATGTTTTTATAGAACATTAACAAACATCCGTGGTACAACAGCTATGATCATGAAAATTTATTTTCTAAGTAATGTGAAAATCGACTTTCTAAGTAGTAACGACAATGTAATTCTAGAACAGGAAATTTCATGGAAATGAGTGATTGCAATAGTCTTTTTTGTCACTGTGACTTCCTTGTCTAATAAATAGTTATGATAGATACCAGGCATTGTAGTAGGCTTTAAACATAATATAAAAGCGTTGTCACTGATGTTTACTCTTATATTAAGTATGGAAGAGACACTGTGTCTACAGACCCTCCCACTTATAAAGTACAATGTATTGACATCATAACAGTGATTTGTGTCATGTATGTCGAAATACACTAAGTAAGATCTGATCTATATGCTTTGTCCAAACAGGAATCCTGTCCAGGTTATAAGCAACTAGCGTTATCATACAGGTATTACATGTTTGTCGAAACGGATCAGGTATAATCTCATGAATATGCATCGCTTAACCAGTGTTCAACTTCTTTTCACATTACAATGTTAGTTATTATGGTCAAAATACAGTTAACAATACACATGTCAAAATACATGTACACAAGACTAATATCACTTTATAAGAGACCCACGGTAGAGTGCATTACTTAATATAACTAGATATATTAACACGAACCACATATGATGCATTTACTTTCAGTTTAAGATGTCATCTTAAATATAATCACCACTAGTTCAGCACATTTCTCAAGACTGACTTTGCAGGCTTGTTGAGAGAGAGCTTCCTGTTGCCCTGGTGCTCTGAGAGCTAAGGGGCAACATGAAGTGGATCAGCTTGTGGTGTCTATGTAGTTTGTATTACATCCTACAAATTTTGTAAAGTAATTTGAGACAAACTTTAGTAAATTTTAATACATGTATAGTTTGTTTAACCTTATAAATATTTGCTTTTAAAGATATACTCATATAGTAATGCACAAATATGCTGATGTAATGCCCATAATAGTGAACGTCACAAACATCCAGTCGTAATACAATATAGTAATTGATATGGCCAATCCAAACAAACACGCATATAAATTATCAACAGAGAATTAAAATAGGCGGGCTTTGAATTAAAGACATTATTGGTGTTTTAGGAAAATCTTGTCTGTATTGTTGGAGGACAATGGTAGCCCTGCGACACCTAGTGTGTGGCCTGACCTGCAGACTGCTACTGGAATAGGGTTAGGGTCATAAAACAGGCAAACACTAACTGCAATTCGCTTGTCTGTCGCTATGCCTCAGTGATCTTGGAATTGAAGCACACATCCATTGAAACCAAGACAAGCGCCTGCATGACTGGCATCATCAATAGCACATTATGTAGACAGTGCTTAAAAGATCCATCGTATACCACCTGTGAGACTGTCTTATACATCTACCTTATCAACCGCCAAAACCATATATCACCAAGATATAGCCAGATGTACTATGGCAAGAAAATATTTTAAAATATTTGTCAGTTTTTCCCCTACAGTGCAGATGTGGAAATAGCCTTGGACCACAGCACTTTTAAAACGTACAGTGTATTTAAATACTATTATTATTTTTCCCTATTCTGGTGTACTGTTTAACCACATCTGCCAATCCCTTTAAAAATGAATCTATCATCTAAAAAAACATCCAGGAAAATATCTGCTCTGGAAACATATATGTTTTTTATCCAGCAAAACTGTTAATCAGGCCACAGGGATAATACCACTATTTTTAATGAAAATAAAATATTTAGAACCTTGTTCTAAAAATTGATGGCAAAAAGTCATTGTAGATTTCCCTGTAGAGGCAGGTTGTAACAAGATTAGCATAATAATTAAATCTTTAATACAAAGCTATTTTCTCTTGTATTACGTACATTATGATTTACTGTACCATTATATAGTCATAATGATACAAATATAAAAGGTAGCCCCGTTGGAATAATGTTTCTCCAAGTCTGTGCAAAGACAGTATGACAAGTGACTATAGGAATCTACTGAGTGCATAATTGAGGCATTTTCTTTACTTTTTGTTGAGAATTGGTAATGAAACTAGGAGGCTTCAGCTTTCTCCCTCTTTGATTTATCCTATCTAAGACTACTGATTTAATCAGATATTAAAAATTATTTTCTGAATCATTTATTAGTGTCAAATTATGTTTGTTTAGGGTATTCCACTTATATATGGTTTGTTATGTTGGTTTGATTAGGGTTTAATGTCAAACTACAGACTCTTTCACTTATAAGACAACTGATTACCTACATGTACTTCTTAAGGAGTCCTACCTAAATATTGTAGAAAATCGAGAGTAAAACCTCAGAAAAACGACCTAAGCGATAGAACAATAGTCAGAGAAGGACAGGATTCTTTTGCCGAATAGGGTGAAATAAAATCCCATCTGTCATTTCAATAGAAAGAAGCTACATACATGTACAAGTCTTAAGTTAATATCTGTATTTGTTCTCAAGTCATTGTGTTCAAGGACAGAAGATCGTATAGTAGCATGTCTAAGTCCCCCTCTAGAGTAGTACAGGGGACCACATGTATGACAGTATGAAAATAAAGTTCCTTTAGTGTTGAGTAAGGACTTAATGTCTCTACTGATCGTGTATTGCTCTTAGTCAAAGGGTCATAATCTCCTGAAGAAATTTTCTGAAGATTCGGCCCCAGAAATTATTATCTACTCACCATCTGTTGTGCCATTCGGGGTAAGATTGAGTGAAGTGGGATCTAGTACAGAATGAGCTTGAGATAAAGGGGAATTACTACCACTATCTAATGGACTCCCAGGGCTTGACAGATGAGGTAAAGAAAGACACCTGAAAATAAAATAAAATCACATTTGATTAAATATTGGAATTTATGAAATACAGAAACAAAAAAATGCCAAATTTCAGATTTTTGTTTTAGATATTTCCCAATTTTTAGACACAAATTATGGCCTGGTAATATATTTGCTTGTTTGATTAGGGTTTAATGTAAAAGGTTATTTCATTCATACCTATGACAGTTTACAAGCCCAATGGATGAAGGAAACCATTGACAGAATCACTGGTAACATAAAAAGACAGGACAGGACAATCACAAATCGCAAGGCAAGACATTATAAACAGATCAGCTTTGAGTTACACCTTAGCCATAAGAGTACAAGGGCAACAGGAAACCCCTCCCAACTGCTTGTGCAAGGTAATATACATGTATGTAAAGACATATAGGTCAGAGAAAATTCTCCTTTTTAGATATGTAGATAATTACTTCATTTTAATTCAATACATGGACAGGTATCAAGGGAAAATAGCATTAACAAATAATACATGTCAGCCTTGTGCTTGGTTATGTGTCAGAGGACTTAACCAACAGCATTGAAATATAAGATTCACCCAACATTGTCAAAACTGAAAATCCAGTGGGGATTAGGGACACAAATAGGCAAATTATACCTGGAACTCTTCTAAAATATTAATGGTTTAAAGAGCTATGTTTACAACAATACTGTTGACAATGATTCACAATTGCTTGCATGTACATGTACTGTACACACGCCAGATGTTCACAAATAGCTTTGGTGCTCTTGTATCGAGACAATTCTTGAGCAAAAAGATATCTCCAAGATAAAAGATCTACAGGCAAATGAAAAACATGAAGGATAAATATATAATGACTCTGAATCTAGTGAGTAAGAGGCTTAAATGGAAATGTCATTGACAGACCTGGACCTTCATCAATAAATGAGCAGACTGTTCCCATTGAAGTTCCTTATCAAAAGGGCCTCACTCATTAGTGATTCGAATCAGGTAAGACGATGGAAATCCACAATCAGGTAAGAACAAAAGAGCCCTTGGTGCTGATCTCCTACCTGAGAGATGGCCATTATTATAGAGAGGCTCAACCTTGAAGGATAAGCAGTCTTTAACGGCTTCTATAGCAGCTAACGTAATCCTGCAAGACAAAGGCTTTTAATATGGTCACTGGCAGAAAACCTACAATGTATTGCTGGCACAGTTTTGATCATCATCAAGGACTGTGACAGCTCAATAGAAAGGCTTTATTCTGCAGCATGGAGTAGCTTAATGTGACAAGGTCTCCAGATTATAAACCTATTGCCTAGGGAGAAAGAACTTCTAGACAAGGATCAGGCACACTACAGCTAATCAATGAACTATCTTTTGTATTCCCTTTGAAAGCTAAATGCTTCTCTGCAATTGAGGACAATAATGTTTCCTCGCCGCAGAGATGTCATCAATAACGGAGGGCAAAAGAGTTCCTGTGTACCTCTGTAAGTGAGCTGAACTTCCTTTATTTTCCTCAAGAGCTTAAGGCCATTCACAAAAAGAGATACATGGAAGTCCTTAAAGAGGAAACTCTATTTTCTCAAAGCCTCGGTATTTAGCTCTCACCCTTTAAAAGTGGCAATATACCCGTCTCACCCACAAACCCTACTCCAATTATACCCAACTGCATGGTTTTCCTGAGGTAGTCATGTGACACTCCTTATTACATTAAAGGTGACCATTCAGCCTGCTATAATCCAATTTCCTTCAAGATAGCTTAAGTCAACGGATACCTGATATGGACAAAGTAATTGAATAATCAACCGTGAAGTTAGTGAAAATCCCAGCTAGTCTAACACAGGGTTGGAGAGATTGGAAAAAGCCATAGAAAACTGTCTTAGTCTATTAGTTTAAAAACAAATACAATCTCAGGTAAGACAGGAAGTTTTCTCGCTAGCGTGAGCAAACCAACCAGAGGAAATCCTTAAAAACAGAGGCCTTAACGCTATTTGACAGCAACAACCAAGACGACTTTGATAATCAATATCACTTTTAGTGCTACTACAAAGGAAAAAAATTACATTAAAGCAGCAACAACTTTTTTTTTACAACTACAACTGATATGATTATTTAACCTTAGAAAAAAATCAACCTGATAATTAGTATGAAGTTTAATTGGAAAATTAATTGTATGTTTTGACATTCATTTTTATTTGGCAAAATTTACATCTACATGAAAACAAAACAAAAATCAGCTTGCATGAAATATTTCATAGTATATAACATTAATCAACTGATATAAAAATATTTTCAACAAACTGGTGAAATAACAAAACATTTTAAATTTTTTGTATCCTTTTAGAAAGTGAATACTGACAGTATTTTTGTTATTCTGGGATAACTGCAAAATTTTGCAGGTTGGATGTCATCCGGGAATTGAATCCACAACCCTCATGAGTTAGGCACCAAATCGCCAGTGGTAAATGCATGCCACCTAGACCACTCAGCCATCCGGCCTTCTAAATGTTACAATTATCTAAGGAGACTGTGTCGACATTAGCTTTGTGTTTCCCTAGCTTAGAGAGCACCAGGACACAGGAAGCCTCCGCAAGAAATTTTTTTTATTTCTTATTTGGTTGATTGATTTAATGATTGATTGGTGTTTTACTCTGTGCTTAAGAGTATTTCACTTTTATGACGACAGGATATTCCAACTATAACTGACACTAGCACAACCATAAAATGTGATTTGTTTTGATACTGTAGGAAAGTTAATCTTCCTATTGCAGCATCGCTACTCTTCAAACAACCTACCATTAGTCAGAGGTCCATTTCTTTTCTGGAGCTCAGCTGCAATATCACCAATAGATTTGATTTTGTCTGGTAATAAATGCGAAGACTGGCATTTACATGGCACATGTGTTTGACCACTGGTCTATCTAATACATAGAGATAATGTTGGATCTAGTAAAGATCTAGTAATGATAGGTGTATAAACCAAATGGCCTTATATATTTGTGGGGTGAGAATTCTAAGATGCAAGTCTAAATAAATATAACTATTGAATGTTGTTTCAAAAGCTGTTTTGTTTAAACCACTTATTTCACAGGATAAAATAAATCAGAAACCTTAAAACTCAGCCATTGCAAAGTGCTTGATAACGTTTATCATATTTGATATATTCCATACATAAATGTGTGTTAATTATATGACAAAAAACAAGAATTGATATTATATGAAGTCATCAAAGCATTTTCAAAGGTAATAGTTTCTGTACTTGTTCAGTTCATGTGAGATTAAACGGACAAAATCAGTCTATTGTATCATATTCAAGAATGCTTTTGATTTTTTGTTTTGTTTGATTGGGGTTTAACGTTGTACTCCAGAATGCTTTTGAAGACAATATGATAAAGTGATGTAACGTTGAGTAAAATGAAATTTTGTGTGTTCAAAATTACACTACAGTGCTTGTTTATCATATGGGGATGTTGTGGGAAGTAAATTACATTTCCTTAGGCTATAATTCTAATAAATAGCAATTTAGATTTGTTTTAAGTACATGTATCTAGTTCTTAACTTTAAATGGACTGTTATATATTCTATTCTACATGGACAGGATGACAAATACCCGAAAGAAAATAATACCTTTGATGAATAATTTAAAATCTTAGAATCACATAAATTCTACAATCAATGATTTATTGAAAATGAAACACTACCTGCATGTACCATCTTTACCATTAATCTTAAGGCAAAATATAAACATTAACAATAAAAACAGGCACAGCTTAACATGACAAAATCTTTTCCAATCCATCATTAATTACAGAATCAATTCATTATAAACACTTTAACAATAGCCACATGTAGTTTGTATGAGTGTATTTCAATGTTTAAAACAAAATAAAATTATATATTAATACAAATGAGGCTATTAATAGGTTCGAGAAAATGATGAAAACATTTTGAGAATAACTAATGCAAGCAAAGTACTGAGTTTTGAATCCCCATTTTTTCACCTTTTGGAATGCTTTAAGATAATACATGCAATGGGACCGAACTATGGTATGTAAAGTATACCTGTATGATTACACACTTGATTAAATCTGTTGCGATTACTGTTCAATATCTAAAACCCAAAACTGTTAACAGGTAAAGGCATAAACAATAATGAAATCTGTTAACTTAAAACTGATGACCTGAGACAGCTGTCTGTGGGTAAATTAACTGGTGGCTCGAACAATGGCAGTCATGTGTTGACAATTCCAATAAACAGTGATCATAAAGCAGACATGTTACAAAGCTTACCTTTATAGATCTCGCAAATATGTGTAAGAAACGTCGACAGAATAGTCCTTCCTGGCAGTTTCCAAGACACTAAGGTGATTTAAAAGCCTTAACCAGCTGGTCAGAAGTCGAATTGGCTCATAAAAACTACCCATAAACTGTGCCCAATGAGCTGGGATGACAGGAATACCTGTTTACTATAGACATCTTGCGTTAAAGGTGGGATTATTACACATAAACTAAGGTGATGGAGGTGAAAATTAGGGGGGGGGGGGAGTTAACACTGGCAACACCTTTCACTGGACACCCCTCTGATCACACACACCTTGGCTGATGACCACTGAGGGTTTATTTCTAGTCAGTCAACCATTTAACCATCCATCCATCCTGGCCAGCCATCTAGCAGACATAGGGCAGTCTACACTACATCTGTTCATCAGGGAGAGGTTGTCGCACCCTGCTGGGAATCTAATCACATTTCTAGACTAGCCATAGAATCATCAACACCTTAGTTGTGGTGGATAACAAAGCTGACTGACAGTCACACACTGGGCAGTCTTTGTTCCGCTGGGGGGAACTGATTTCACCTGAACCCCAAGACTCACGAACCTCCTGCCTACCTGCCTGTCATAACCCAGGTGAAGCCACGCCCTATCCTAATCCTGCTGTCCACACAATAAAGAGAGTTCATTTCTAAGGTGTTTTTTGGCACAGCTAATTACTAACTCCAAAGAGAACACTCACTGTCCACACCCCTACTTAAGAAAAACTTACTACGTTATGACCTTAGAATGATCTCAACACATGTGTTCATTGCGGTTTTCTTTTCCTGTTTAGTTCACAACATACCATAAATGCAGCTTGCGGTTCTGTTTACAAGTTAATACAATTCAAATGAATATCTAATGTGTTTTTTTCTTCCAGCAAATGGAATGTTTCTGCTTGAGATTAGTTCAAAATTTAGTGAAATTTGATCAAAATAATTCATCAGCAACTGGTGATTTAAAATACTTCAGACACAAATGGTTACCAAGAAACGAAGAAATATCTAAATTCAGAAAGAGAAACAGGCCAGGGATGGTAATCTGTGAAGTTTGGGTTTCAGACAGAATGTCCTGTCCACTACGAAATCTAAATGTGGCATACATGTAGGTTGGTAATTTTGCTATCCACTCCTTTAAAACATATATTTCAGCCGGGCTACTTTGATTAAGTTTAGTCAGTTCACAGACACTTTTATATTAGTTGGCTAGTGGTTACTGAAAGATTTGCATATCAGGGTTGTTTTGGTACAAATACTACCATAACACAAGGATTGAATACATTTCGCAACATTAACTAATACATGTACAATTCATTAAAACATAATAAAAGAGAAAACATCTTGAGATTTTCAAATATAGAAATTAATTGTCCAATGCCAGATTGTCAATGACCAATAAAAGAAGGGTGTTTGTTTATAATGAAGCCATAATGTCCTTAGCATACTAATTAACTCTCAATAAACTTTGTGATTATGTTCAAACAGTGCTCTGAAACACTCTTCAGTTTTATGGGACCACTATTCCAGTGTTGACCAGAGAGCCATAATAGATACTTAATGATCAGCTCAAGGGGGAAGGGTAACTGGAAAGCCTCTAAAAATCCTAATGCTGAGGAGAAAATTATTGCCAAAGAATTGTCAGTCATTGTCAAAGTAAAGTATATTGACCACAGGAAGACGACTTGTCAGTCAGTCTGGAAAAAAGTCTGTTGGTCATTGGGTAAAATAAGTAAAATCCTGACCCTTTTGTGTATAAATTAAATTTATGTTACAATTTGGTACTAAAATGTGCAGAAAAGTCCCAATTATACTGAACTCTACTGCTTGTGGTCAAGCTGATTGACCACACAAGCAGGCAGGACTAATTGACCAGAACAATTAGGTGTTGGGATCTAATAGATAGGACAGCTGCTAAACACATTTGTTGTAGTGGACAATAAATAACTGTTGACCAGTGCTTTAAAAGTCACTAAGCTGTAACACTACACACCCTTTGTTAATTGTTCCAGAAAGATGAGCAGATAAAATCAGATAAAAAAAATAAAGACACTAGAACTAAATACTCCTTTCACAACAAGACAGAAGTAAAAAAAAAATTCCTAAAAATTCAGCATTTTTTTTTATTATTGGACTGCAGTTTATTGATGCACTTGAGATTACATGTAAATTCACTTGCATGAAGGTGTGCCAACCCAATGGTTAAAGGAAATAACATTGAGGTCGTTGGCAACGAAGATTAGACAAGAGAATTACAAGATGCAATTCAAGGAGATCACGAACACATCAGCTTTGTGTACATGTAGCTCCTTAGCACTGAAGCACCAGGCCAACAGGGATGTTGGAGCTTGCAAAGTCAATTCGAAAAATTGGTCATATCAGTGAAACAGTAAATACACCCACAATGATACAGAAATAAATGCAAGAGAACCTCACAGGACAAAATACATATTTGGATTATAACCAAGGGTTTAGGTAGAAGGGTGTCCACCGTCCGTTGAACACCCTGAATTGAACAATTGCCTCATTTGGATACCCTGTATTAAGAAACTTTAATATGTAGGAGATAAGGAAACTGTAAAAATTGTACACCCAGTTACTTAAAAAAGGAAGCAAATTGACTATTTTTGACAACAAACTTTTGATTTCTGGTTAAGCCCCTGATTATAAGTAATCCCAAAAACAAACATATAGTATGGAAAGGAGCTTGTGTCATACCACAACAATTTGATCATCATAAATATACAGGAGAATAAATAGATATAAATATTGGTTTCAGTATTGTTAAAATAAATTATATAAATTATCAATACCTGGGGGAGTGAAACCGACAAGGCCAACTAGCCCTTAATCTAAGCCTTTATGCGGAGTACCAAACCAGAAATAAAGAACTCTTTGATTTAGAGACTTAACTGTTGCCATAATTTGGATCAATCCCAAAAACTGTTATGAAACAGTTACCTTATCAACATGAAATCATTGTCAGTGATGTCTCAATAAAATTTCCACCCCAAAGGTGATCCTGAAGATTTCTCGTCTGTTTCACAATACAGACTGATTCATGGACTGATTGAACCAATATACAGGATTTGAGTTGGGGTTTAATGCAGTACTGAAGGTTATTTAACTCCTATGATAAAGTCCAATAAACTTGAAGAATTCTTTACAAACGTATGGAGGATGAAACAATTTTGCTCCAAAGATAAAAGCATGAATACATCTTAAAATATACTTCTTTTATCCAGAGGTGATACTATACTTAAAACAAAACTGCACCAGAATGCATGCTAATTGTGGTTGTGTTATTTTCCTGTTACGACATACGGATGGACAAACAGAACCAAATGGGTAGACTGAATCAAGTAGATCAACCCATCTAGGGTACTCAACCATTTTTGTTTTTATGTGTATAACATAGCTCAGCCTAAAACATACACATTCAAATAAATTGGTTCATTTTGTTAATAACACCATGGTCACTAGTATTTCCCTCATATGATGACCACTTATTTGCAACAATCAACAGTGAACTGAACAATAACTCATACTTTTTTTTTTTTTTGAATTCCAATATGTAAAGGAGATGAAAATTACTGGTAATAAAAAAATATATAAAATGAACAACTAGCCTACCTGGTGCTGTTAGGTGAACTTCCTTCCGTTAATTCTGTCCCATTCTCTGTACACAAGCGTTTCACCTGGAAAACAAATATAAATTTAACACACAGACGAAAGATACAGATAAAAAGGAAGAATCTGCTTGAACACATCACCTAGAATGCATAATGAAACATACAATTTTGAAAAAAATGTCACACAAAAGTGTTGATTTCAACCAAGAAATGCAGTATTACATCAAACTTTTCAACAGACTTTTCTGTGCCAATTTGTTGGAACCAAATTGTAAATTAAAACGAAAGAAAATAATGTTTTATCAGAAAGAGTAGAATATATGATGTACTTTATAATTACATTAAAATGAGAACTTATACAAATAACATACATGTACATGAAGTAACAATAGTTGAATATTAAAATATTAAAACAAATATATTTTAAGATTTATGTACAAGTAATGATAAATATCTGGTTAACTAAATAAAGGAAATCCATTAGTTGTGTTTGATATTTCTATGTCACAATGGACACATGTCCCCATATTATTCCAACAATGATGCATGGATTTTTAGAGCACCTGCTACTTCAATATACATCCCTAGTAAAGGCATCATGCTTCAATTGCAACCCTCATCAAAATGAATACACATGTATATGTATGAAGCCCATAAAGTATTTGTTTGCTTTTGTTTGTTTGATTGGGGTTTATCATCATACTCAAGTGTATTTCACTAATATGATGATGGATAGTCAGTTTCACACTGTTCCTTTCTTAAATACAGTGGAAAAGCGAGAGGAAACCTTGTGAAAACCACCCTAGCGATTGCCAGATCCACATCGTGTGACTCACTCATATATTTGATGATCGAGAAGCAGACTTTAACCCATGGACAGTACATAGGAGAAGGATTACAATGTAGTATTAAGCAGACATGCTAATCACTAAGCCACGGCCTCAAATAAAATAGACTGTTTGTCTTTGTTCAGCTTGCCAGCTAAATGGATTAATGAAAACAGCCTTAATGACACTGTCAAACCAACACCAACAGAAAAACAATCACAAGACACAGAAATATACAGAACAGCAGATCAGCTTTTTGCCAAGCACTCCTTACTTCAGAGAGCAACTGGGCAGCAGAAAAGTCTCTCCCAATCTAATCACCCATCCTTTTTAAAGCCGTCAACAGCATGTAGAAAATAACATAAATTTTATAAATGGTCAACATATTTAATAAAGAAAGTGGAAAATGTCTATGGACTTCTCTGTATCATTATTCTAATCTATGTAGAGTGGGATATTAAATACATACATGTATGGTGTATACTAATTTCACATACACATACGGTGTATACTAATTTCACATACACATACATGTATGGTGTATACTAATTTCACATACACATACATGTAGACAGAGTGGCAGCCATAAGCTTAATACACATTGTACATGTATCTGGGTGAGAATTTGGTCGTTCTACCCTGGGTCAGCATAGGCTCAGGATCACCTAGGCTCAGTGGGTATAAAATTGGCCCTGGAAACCAAGATCCCTGCTTTAGATCCATTGTGGAGGCATGTAATTTTTTTACTTCTGTGAGTTTTTTTAATAATAGGAAAAGATTCAAATGTTTTAATTAATCTACATGTACAAGCCTATGTGGTTGCTTTTTCTATAAATATATATAAATTGTGGTTGTGTACTGGGCTTGTAACCAAAAGGTCCCACGTTCGAATCCCGGTGGAGGCAAGCAAATTATTCTCTCTTTATTATTCAAAATATACATTATGTCTGTCTACATAATATGCTCTGTGAGCACCAGGGCAAAAGGAAGCTCCCTTCTAGCCACCAACCTATTACTAGTTTAAATATCAAACCAAATGTTTTTTGTTTGTTTGTTTGACAGTGACAATTTTCTTTTGTTTTTAGTACTTAAGTACTTTTCACTTCACAAATAATGATATGGACAATGAAATTAAATTAAATTACAAGACAAGAGGCGCACTTATTCTACATTTCTTTCTATGAACTTGATATGATAGGAAAATAAATGGGGGAGTGGCAGTTGTTAATATGTTCAATCTCTTAAACATAGATAATTCCTTTTCTCAGGGATTGACCTAGTTTGAGGTAAGTCCTGTTTCCATTGTTGTGTATGTCTATTTCATGGGCCAATGCCAGCTGTGCCTGTCAATCATACTGACATATGTAGATTACACACAGCCACATTAGTTAATGACATTAAATCCATCACACCTCCTCCATCCACCCTTTCCCCATCTCAACATGTGTTTTTATACAACAATTTTTTTTTAATTTTCACTTCACAAACGAAAAAAAGAAAATTGAAATTAAAACAAATTTGTACAGTAAAAAGAAACTTCAGATATAATTGCTTAATACACCGCCAAACCAGTTAAAGATATTAAATCCACCTCACATTTACACACATGCTTTTAAAACTGTTCTACTCTGCATACATAATGGTAGATCTTGCCATTGCCTGTCATCATGCCTTTAAAGCAAAAATAAGGCTGACAAATAATGGAAGTGATTGGCAGACGAATGGATTGACAGAGTTTTAAAGAAATGTCAGACTAAGATATACTAAAATGGACTATCCCTAAATATTTTCTGACATCCCTTATTCCATGCTCCCCCTTTCAGGAACCCCATGGGGAAAGTAAAATCCAACTCAGTTCACATTTGGAACAACTTCCCTTGAACAATAGTGTTCTCTGCAATATACTTAGCCTAATGACTTTAACAGATTTGATGTTTATAAATAAGCCTGACAGAAAGAATTTTAATCAAAGTTTATCTGGGACATTAGCAATTTAATGACAATTAAATCACCCCCCTCTTAAGCCCAATTTAGCATTAAACAAACATACCATTATATTTAAAAGCAGGACACTTATTAAAATGCACAGAACTTTTAAGTGTTAAAAGTTACTCATTTACTTACATAAACATATAGTTTCATAAAAGACTTTCGGTATTTGAGAAGTATCTCAGATTATTATAAAATATACTGTTATTAATTTAACTTGTTAATGAATGTTACCAAAAACATAAAAATGTGGACTTTTTATGTTTATAATAATATAAAACAAATAGCCTGGATTTATTATATTATATTAAACCATGTGCTATTCTCAAAGGTCAAAGGTATGTTTGTTCACTGCAATTCACACTGAATATTTTAACCTAATATACCAAAGTCAAAACTCTAAGAAATTCTAAAACAATACATTTAGATTATATCTCCACTGTAATTAAGCAGTATAATCTCATCTTAAAGGTATCATTTTCCAGACAGTTTTAATACATATTTGTAAAAATTAGAAACTAAATTTAGTTAATGACAAACTAGCCTGGATATCACATTTAAGCCAAATATCTCTGAAACACTCCAAAAACATTGGTATTATTGACACATTAAGCGTTGAATTTTGACTGCTTATTCATTCCAGAACATGTTTTATGAATACATTGTTTATTTCATTTTTATTATTAGTCAGAGATTTTTTTTTCTTTTCTTTTCCCTCTCATAAAAGTGATTTAACTTTGTATGACAGCATTAGATAGGTGAAGGAAACCACCTGAACATATCTGGCAACAACGACCAGATACAAGAAGGGCAGGATATATTAAGCAGGTGAGTTAGTAAAGTAAATTTTAAATGGACGCCCGCAATTTTCATAATGTTTGTGTCAAAAACAAACCAAAAGGGAGTCAGCTTCATTTTGCTCCTAACTTCAAACTTTACTGAAATAGAGAAATGCAGGGCAAGTCCTACCTCAAGTAGATCAACTATTTTTCTCCAAAGGTAATCCATTCTTAATGGTATTTATACTTTTCCACTTATAATTACATAACATCTAGTCAATATTTTTACAATAGATGTAAATAATTTTCCACACTAAATTTTTAACATCGATGTACACGCATAATATAATAGAGAGCTGCCCAGCCAATGGCTTTATCAACAATTCAACCATTTTAATGACTTGTTTTCCTGTAAATTTTTTGGAACATTTATTCTGATGTTATATGTCAACTAGGAAGAGGAACAAGGCCATGACATGGGTCTGATGTAACCAGACACAAAGACAGTCCTAGCAATAAACGTAAACAGGATACAAATTGAGAAAAGAAAGCAGACATAAAATGTAGATGTACTTGACAACAGCTTTTAAAATTTTGAAGCAAATGAAAATAGTTCTCTTCCAAATGTATGAGAATATTGCCCAGAATTTGTAAACCAACTTTTTTTTTAACATCAATAGAAGTATGCTGTAATAAAGTAAACTACTAGAAGATAATGATCTGTTTGTTTGATTGGGGTTTAACGTCGTACTCAAGGGTATTTCACTTATATGACGACGGATTGTCCACTTCACACTGCTCCTTGCCTTATTACGGTGGAAAACCGAGAGGACATCGCGTAAAACCCCCCACCGCGATTGCCGGAGCCACATCTTGTGACACTCGTATACCTGAGGGTCGACAGAAGAATCTTGATTTGAACACAGGCCTACTTTAAACTCAACTTACCTCATTGAGTATACTTATACATGTCTCCATGTTATAAATGTACACTATTGATAGAAAAATAAATCACAGCCTCTTAATGTTTCACTTGCCAAGGATTAATCGTCAAAATACCTGAGTATCCTCTGCAGTAGCGTCAGGCCAAGAACAACAACACACGAAAACTCCGCGTTTGCGGTCCCGTTCTGGGCTCGTGTTTCGAAATACCGTTCACGGGATTGAGCCCTCTGTCAACCATCAGGTAAACGAGCGAGTCATACGATGCTGCTCCGGTAATTGCAGTTTTGGTTTTTACGAGGTTTCCTCCCGGTTATCTTCCGTAATTTGTCGAGGAACGGCGTGTAGTAAACAATCCGTCGTCATATAAGTGAAATATCCACGAGTACGGCATCAAACCCCAATCAAGAAAACAAACCCGTTCTGGGCTTATAGATCGCCGCCGACATGATTCGATGTTTGTTATTGATCTGTATTACGCATTTGTCGGATATAAAATTACATTATAGATGTGTTCATATCACTCACTAACTGTCATAACTACTTTCTAACCGGAATGAACCAATTAGCTGGCTGTCTACAGAAGAAACATAACACATCCACCATGGAGCAGATCGATCTCCTGATTCAATAATTCCGTCAGCCAATCAAATGGAAGCATTAATCGATCCTCTGTTCGAGAGAGCTTCATTGGTAGATGCCGGCTTGTTTATATCTACCCTGCCCTTCCCTTGTCTATAATTACACTTTATAATTACAGGCCTTTTGTTCCCCTTTAATCTGATCGATCGGTTGATCCTACAAACGAATCAAATCGTGACATTCCACTCTGCTCATAATTGAACCTCCGCCATCTACTGATAATTACATGGCCTCTCTCTCAAACATGCATATGCTTTTATCAGCATAAAATGTATATGCGGTGAATAAAACAATGTATGTAAGTCCGTTCGGCTTGAATGTTCAATTATTGACTCCAATAATTCTTCGAATTAGTTTATTCGAGTTCTGTAAGTGGTGGCACTTCGCTTTACGATGACCTGTATCAATCAGTAGCTTTATCATGGCATGCCCACAAGAGAATATTATGGTAAAGATTAAAAATGAGTGCTTTCTGGGATGAGTGTGTTGATGTAGTAGCTACAAACTCATCCCAGGTGCTTTCTATATAAGCAATCTATTATCTAATTAAAATCTTATCTCACAAAAAGCTCACCGTGTTTTGTTTGTCGCTATATTGAGATGGTTGTTTGATTTCGTTGATGTTGTAACTCGCATGTATAGTGAACAGGGGAAAATGCAACTCCACTCAAAGTTCATTATTTGAATGATGTTTGTTGACTGTGTACGTATCCGTTCGTCCATGTTGTAACCATCAAGTACCGTCTAAGTTTTCAACGCAGACGGGGAACTTTGGGATAAACCAGCGCCATTCCCATCTTACCAGGAAGTCACGAGACGGCGCCCTACTTTTGGCCACAGTTGCGAATAATCCAGCTGCTGAAAAATGTGAAAATGTGTAATATGGGCCATCACAACATTAAACACGGTCCTGGTTTATGACAGAGCGGGCTGTACGTAAGACATAGAGGGAAGATGTCTTCCGGTTTTAATCAAATTCCGTTCGTCATGTTAAAATACGCAATCGGTATACTTCGATTCGTCGGCGAAATAAAAATCATCCGCTTTTACAAACCAGATTTGAGAAGCGGTTCTCTGACTGGTCAATTTAGGAAACCAATCGACATTGTGGGTAAGGTGTTTGCGTTAGATCTCAATGTAGCGAAAAACAAAACTCAGGGAGCGTTTTTGATATCTGATTTTAATTAGATTGCTATATAAGTTCCTTGTTAACGGCCTTCGCACATCTTTTAAATACGCTCTTTCAGAACTCGCGAATGTCTTCATGAACTTCCCTGCTAAGGGGAATATACATGTCATTCTGGATTAATTTTGTATACAGGTGACTAGTATATAAGGGTTCTCGTGTCCAGTCCTATTGAGAAAAAACCCTCTTCTGGCGTGGGTATTAAAGCCACAACTATATCGAGTCTGGCGGTTGATTAGTCAAGGCTGTATATATATTTTGAATAAAATGAAGAGGGAAAAATTGTCCAATTACCAGTCGTACTCAGCAATGTTGTGAATCAATTGTCACACGCAGGGCCACCAAGCGATTGTGTGGGCCCCAGGGCATAATGTTATATATCTTGAAGGGCCCTATGAAAGTGATTAGTGGGCCACGTCCTGAAACCTGAGGCTACTTCTGTATGGCCCTAAAACTTATGGGCCCCGGGGCGTCCCTCTCCCCTCCCTGAGTGGACCAGGTCACATGGATCAGTTGTTAGAGTAACTCTTGACAGAGCCTTTTTCCTCGAAGCAATTTCACCCGAGCAGTTAACACCAGTAAACCAATGCTCGTCAACCCCGCCAACTGGAACAATTGGGCAATTGATCAGACCACATGCGTGTTTGACGACGTGCTTCAATTAACAAGTCGCATTCAGTTAAATTCTACAGGAATTGTTTCACGGAGTTTTTGCCATTAACCATCGTCATAGTAGCTGAGAAAGGAGCCGCAAATGTCATCACAGAATTTTCACCGCAGCCGGTCATCAAAACAAAGTATCAGGGACTGTTGTCTATACGGAGTAATCGCAGCCGGAGCATTATCAATAGATTCGTTTGTTTTACAGGGGCTTTAAGCCGTTCTTAAAGTTATTTCACTCATATGACGGTGTGCCAGTCCAATAGATACGGGACGCAATACAAAGACATCACAAACTGATTGGCTTCGAGTAGCTCTCCTTAGATCTGAAAATTCCAGGAAGCTCTCTCCAACCACCCGTCATCCTCACCGTCGCCGTTTTACCTCCATGACATTGCGTATAGATAGTTTGGTCATAATTAACCAGGACTAATTTGAATGTAGTAATCTTCGGTAAATTACAGCAAATTGTTCAATCGTCGTTCGGCAAACTACAACTGTTAAAATACGCATAGACTATGTAATGCTGTCGTACAGCTTTATATCGATGCCCTTTTTTTAAAAGATACTAATAAATTTAAATGCTCTTAATTAAAGAATTTTGTTCCATTTTCTATTGACCCACATTACACATTTACACAATTTTAAATAGTTTGATTTTTCCCTTACTGTGGCTAAGAATATAGATCGGCCACGTGACTTCCTGGAAAGAACGGTATGGCGCGGGTTTATCTCAAAGTTGCAGTCTGCGTTGATGAGCTAGATGGTTACAAAATGGTCGGCCCTAAAAGGTTTAAACTGCTATAAGAGAATGAGTTTTAGTAGAGAATGGCGCCGAATTGTGTCGACGGAAAAATTGTTGGTAATTCTCTCTTGAGAGTTAATAGATGTGTAAATAGAATGTAAATAAAACCTTGTGCTATATTACAAAAGTTCCTTTCTAAGTAAAAATGAAATCGATTAACAATGATTCGAACATTAATTCAAATGTTTCTCCTTCGCTGAAGGTATGGCAGTTAGGGGGACTATATGGTCAACTTTTTTTTGTGTGATACACATTTTTATCATTGATTCTTCAAAATTACAACATAAACTGTAGAGCTAGTTTAGTTGTTCTTAAGCTATTAGGTGGCTATCGCGCTAGATAGCGTATATCAGACGGTTGTGATCAGTACAAATAATACAGTAAACATTCTTCTTGTTTCTAGTGTGAATTGTTATCACTATATTGGGTAAAACCTGGGATTAGTATATAGTCATCCCAGGTTAAACCAACGTAATTTGCTGACTTGTTCTCGATACAGGAGAATTGTCTCGAAGCGGATCTAGCCGGAGCAAATGTTACGATGCATTGCCGCTGGATTGAGCATGCAACTGTCATGGGGCTATGGTCTCAGGAATGACGAGAATTACTGTAAGATTCGGGCCATCTTGTTTTGCACTTCTATTATTCGTTGGCCTGTGGCATACGTCGCCCAAAATATTGGCAGCAATTAATGCGCGATGGCCTGGCATAGCGTACGAGAGCTGTCTTAGTCTCAAGATGACCTAACCCTGCCATGTATTTATGCATTGTCGTAACATTTATGTGTATTTTGTAATTGCACTAGTCACATGAGAATTACCGGTACTAAATTATTTAACTGAATTCAAGCTCGACCTGTTCGCACTCCGATCAGGTCCGAGTGACTTATATAATCGCTCAGGAATTCGCTCAATCCTTTTCAATGTAGGCCTACTTCAGAGGGTATTTAAAGGGGGCAAATAGGCAACACAAAACCGTGCTGTGATTGTGTCTTGTGATTGTCCTGCCTTGTCGTCGTTAGCGATATGTGACATCGAGAGTTGTTTCCTTCGCCCATTTGGGTACCACGCCGTGATATGGGTAAACTAGCTTAAATACAGCGTATAAAACTCCCCTGAACCAAAAGCCGACACCAAGGCCCTATAGGTATTCGAGTTCGGGAATTTAAGGGAGCTCAACAGTGGCTTCGATCCTAGAAGCATGGTTTCTCTATATACCAGCTCTCCGTCATTCCATATGTACATGTAGTCAATGGAAATTAAATGGTGATGTTAATGAATTGACACCGCTAGACTCCAAGCAAATATGCAAGGAAATATCCATAAAATATAGTGATGTTGCTCAAGTGTAGCTACGTTACTTGAGTCTTCCTAACCTTTAGAAATAGCAGAACGCTACCATGATTCTGCACTTTATCTTCCAATGTATAACAATAGCATAGCCTTACCCTGACTTAAACCATCTCGTTTTCTTTCTTAAGCACTTTTAAGTTAGACCGACACATACAACGACCAATCGCGTCCATTTTCATGTAAAAATCAATCATTTCTCAGCAGTACCACACTCGGTTAAATAGGGTCTTCTGCAGTAATTCAGTCATACGAATTCAACGTCATTTGTTATTCAGACGCAGCCGTTATTTCTAAAAAATAACTTCCATGCAATTGGTGTGAATCAAAAGTATACTTGTATACATACTTGCGTGTTTGTCATATTGGCATGTCCATTCTATGGAATAGATAAAATAAACTAAATTAGCAAATTGTTATCAATAATACATACAAAATGCAATGCTAGCAACTGTACATTAAATCCAAAGTATTGAATATGTCAGGTTGACCTGTACTTATCATTGCGTGTATCAGCAAGTATCCTTATTATCACAAAGCGCCATCTCTTCTTAATGCGCCAGTTATCAAACCACTTGTTTTACCAACATTGTGGTTTAAAGTCGTACTTAAGGTAATTTCACTCACGCTACTGCGGCTTTGGCTTAGTGGTTGGCGTGGGCGCTTTACAAATCTAACTTCAATGTACCGTTCACGGGATCGAGTCCGTCTGTCGTCCATCAGGTATATGAGTGAGTCAAACGATGTGGCTCCGGCAATCGGTTGGTTTTTACGAGATCTCCTTCCGGTTTTCCACCGTAATAAAGCAAGGAACAGCGTGAAATGGACAATCTGTCTAAGACGACCATAAAATGTGAAGTTGGATAAAGTTAATCTTATCCAGTGCTAAGTAAAGACAGAAGTGCTACACTTCAAACACACTGCCCTCAGCCAGATGAGGATGTCGTTCATGAAAGGCGAAATCACAAATTGGTACGAGATTTGCATGATCAACCATCAAAACCTAGTCACCCGCCTGTCAAATTCCGCCGTAATATAAGTGAAATAAACTTGATTTCGATGTGGAACACCTGTAGCACACCTTAACGCATCTTTTGTAGCCAAAGAGGTTTATTCCGAACTCAGCTTTACAACCATTGCGAATCGAAGGCATATAACCGGAATTACCCCCCATCCCCCACCCCAACCCGTGGATAAATTGGCTATGTTCCAAGTCGACGAGCTGATAACATATGTTGAATGTCATACTCAAGTTTTGACAATTTGTTTAACTTTATTAAGCATTTTTGGCATATATACGGAAATTTTGTATCTGTGGGGGTGGGTACATATGCACTACTCCCATTGAGTTGGTTGTATACCCCGACCGTGTCCTTTTTCGACAACACTTCACCGACTTTCATTATAAGCCAATCTGATTGGTAGCGTAGAAGGAACCCGCATATGCAACCAATCAATCGCTTGACACTATAGCGTTTGGTTATATGCGCTCGATCCACCAAGGGTTGTAGAGCAGAGTAACTCTTGGCTAGCAGAGATGACCTTTACGATGATCCTACATTAGTAATTCAATAAATATAATTTACGTTCGTGTGATTTTAGTTCAACGCTGTACGTAATGTAATTTCACTCTTGATGCCCCTTGTCTCCGAGAGCACCAGCGCAAGTGGAAATTCTCTGTCAACCGCCTGAACGTTAAATATGAAATATCAAAAACAATACTATATTACTATATTTACATGTATTTCGGACAAAGAAATGTTTCTCTATCTTTAAATTTCGTTTTGATCTTGCCATCCGCCATAAATCTGCCGGTATATTTTTCATCGCCATATATTTCAGCACAAATGCCATGCCAAATTCTTGGTTGGTAAACCTGCGTAACTCGTCTGTGTATACCTGTCATGTCATAAACACAACGATATCCTGATTTATACAAGGCTTTCCAGATTCACACATAATTTATAACAAAATGTCTGTTGATGGCTCCCTGTTTAGCTGGATTTACATTTCGCTGGCTTACATCTGCTATGCACTTCCCTGAACCGCATTTACCGCGATGAAAGATCATACTAGATCATTGATTAGGCTGTCAATGTCAGTTCATGGGGGGATTAACATCAAAATCTAAGTCAAGGAATTATTCACTAGGGCTGTTTAAAATATTAGCATGTTTTATACGTTATATGTTCTGGTTATATGAAGGATAGACGAAACAGCCTGAAATATGGACGTGGGAAGCTACAGATTGATTGATTTATCAGTTGATTGATCGGTTGATTGATAAACTGACTGACTGATGTATCGATTGATTGTTTGATCGATCGATTGATTGTTTGATTGATTGTTTGATTGATTGTTTGATTGATTGATTGATTGGTTGATTGATTGATTGATTGATTGATTGATTGATTGATTGATTGATTGATTGAT
>JAQQZZ010094986.1:0-17183 GCA_030265115.1 Mopalia vespertina | reverse complement strand
TCCCTATCTCCTGCATGTTAAAGTTTTTTAAAACAAGGTGTCCAAATGAGGCAATTGTTTAATTCAGGGCGTCCATTTGGTGCCTAAGCACTTGGCTGTAATATTTTTTTCTCTTTTGCTATGGCCGTCTGTTTTGTGTACATGTGCACCACAGAAAGGGACAATTTTTATTGTTGTGCGACTTTGTCAGTCAAAGGTTGTAAAGGTCATGACTCATAAGGAGTCAGATTTCTGGAAATGTGATTGATGGTAAAAAATGCTTATAATGCAATGTACAGGAAAATTTTACCTGAAGTATTTTCTTTCAACAATCCAAAAAAGATGGACTTTTTCAAATTGTGGGTGGATGGAGGGAGATTCCTGTTTTCACTTACAAAAACTAATGAAATTCCACAAATTAGGCAAATGTAGTCTTAATTAGAATAAGGAATTGTCTGTTTATTCAGAAGTAAAGAGCACTCTGATTGTGGTCAACTACATGTCGTAGACAAAACTGATTATGATATTCATCATCATCACCCCTTGCATAGGAAATCATGATTGCACCATGCAACCTTAGTTTTGAGGGAATCCATAGATTCAAACAGAATCTTTATACTTTATGCAGGATCTGAGAAGAAATTTGTGGCGTAATATTTTGTATTTGTCAGAAATTCCAACATGTTATCCCTTGATAACCTCGACAAATCATTGCATTTAAATAATGAAACGTGTGGTATGATTCTTATCTACCAAGTGCAGTACATGCATAGTGTTAGCCAGATGGGTGTCTCAGTCTTTGAGACACCCAAGAAGCCATTTGAAATACCAGGTTTCAGTCAAATTTAACATGGGAAAGATAGGGGAACAGTAAAATGAGACACCCTGTTTCTGTAAAAATGGTGATTTGAGACACTCTCTTTAATTCAAGCTAATAGTATGAGTACTTTGTTGCCCATATATTCATGAATCATGCAAGAAGACCATATTTGTTGAACGATGTCAAATTAGGCTACCTAATGGCATACTCAACTCATTTGGTCGTGAATACTTTGTTGTCACTGGAGTAAACTTGCTGTTCATTAATTTCTATCTGCACCATTAGCTGACCTTTAATATAGTTATATCTGTGTTGGAATACCCAAGGAGTTGCTAATAGTACAAATGTAAGTCCTTGTTTCCTGCTGTTTTCTGAGCTACATGTATTACATTAATGAGCAACAGAAGTTGCTTTGATTTGGTGCTGATGTTATTTAGTCTCTGTAAGTTTTTACAATGTTTCACTGATCCATGTTTTGGGTCCTGTGATTTTCATGTATCAGTCGCATCAAGGATTGTTTTCTTCAATATTGCCTTTGTGCTAGTGTGCTATCATACAACATGTACTTATAATTATTATATATTTTGAATAAATGAAGTATATATATAACCCAAAGGTCCCGGGTTCGAATCCCAGTGGAGGCAAGCAGTTCATTTCTTCAGTTCATTTATTCAAAATATATAATAAAAGGTAGAGTGTTGGGCCTGTAACCCAAAGGTCCCGGGTTTCGAATCTCGGTGGAGGCAAGCAAATTTCTCTCTCTTCATTTATTCAAAATATAATAAAAGTTCAATAAATTTGTTCCAAAGCCACCAAGCAGAGTAACCAGTAATTCCAAGGTGGCCTGGTATGGTTTGTAAAGCTACTAAATGTGTAGATGCCAAATGGATAACGGTAAACTCTCCTGTATTTATCTGCAAGACAGACTTCTGGTAACATCTAGTATAAATTAATCACTCAAATCCAATTTCTTCATACTTTTTACTTCCTCTGGAATAAATGTTTTTTTCTTGCAGAAGCTATAATTAGGGGTAGGGAAAGGGCGCATTGGGTAGATTAAGTATCTGTGCTCCTATAAACTACATGTAACTGGTCCTCTGGGAGGGTAACCATGTAGCAATGCTGTCTTTAATTAACACTGGAGGAATATTAACTTTCCAACATTATCGAAACACTCCATATCTTAAGGTTGTGCTAGTGTCAATTATTGTTGGAATATATCACCGTCATATAAGTGAAATACTCTTAAGCAGGGCGTAAAACACCAATCAATCTATCCTAATTCTTCTTATTTGGTCAAATTTAACACACCTTATGCGTTTTGTGTTCGTGGTTTTGTTACAGTTTGGGACATGATCACATCACTGAATGTTATGATGGGTGTCACATTCTTTTCTGTCATATTTCACTTTGTTTATTATGGCAGCTATACATCATCTGGAGGTAAACAAATTATTTTACTATACACTCATGCATCCAAGTGATTTTGACATTTTTTAGTTAAGTGGAAGGGCATTGTCATCAAACGTTAACAGGTAGGCATTCAACTATTTCACGATTTTGTGGAAGTATAGATTATTTTAGAGCACTGTGAAATTAGATTTGTCTGGTGCACAATGAAGCATTTGATTATTTTAGTGCGCTTTGAATCTGTAGAGTTTGCTTGTGTACTGTTGAGCAATTGATAATTTAAATGCACTGTGAACTAGTATTTCAGATGTATCATGTACGGATGGCAATGATAAGTTTAGTGCACTGAAACTGAAGAGTTTTCTGCTGAACTGTAGAATAATTGATAATATAAGTGCAGTGTGGATAATTTGACAGCTTTAGTGAAAGATTGAAACATTTTTAGTGAATTGTTGATAATTATTGAGCACTGGAATTTGGATGTATTGTAGATCTGTCCATATTTCTGATTCACTTTGGAATGTAGGTTATTTCTGATGCATTGTAAAGCAAAAGGTTATTTTTGGTGCTCTGGAACTGTAGTTTTATACCACAGTGCTCTGTGCAACTGAATATTATTTCAGTGGTCAATGGAACTGTTTTTACGCCTTGAGGAGCTGATATACGGTTGCATGTAGATAGTTCTGATGCATTCTGGTCATTTGTGGAACATTGCAGTTATCTGTCATACTATGAACCTTTGCCGAAAATCATTAAAACTACGCAATTTATAAATATGCTCTCAAGCATTCCTGTGGAGAGAGTCCTGTTGCCTTGGTGATTTCAGAGGCAGAGCTAAGGGGCAACACAAAGAAACATGTTGTGTCTCGTCTTTATTTGTTGCCAGTGGCGTCTTGGGTGGTTTCCTTACCTCTTTGGGCTGGCATGTCCGCATATGAGTGAAATAACCTTTAAAACCCCAATTTAAATTAAACAAACGAACAAATCAAGCATACCTACATGGGGAATCAACCAATAACATAATTCATATTTTGACTTGAATCCCTGGGTTTTGTCAAATAGTGTTCAGATTACTCTATATGTTTGAAAGAAAATGAAAATATTCTCAAATGTCTACTGTTTATGTTGTCAAAACCCACAGCTGTGTGCACTGTTCAACATAAGTGGTTTGGCTTGATAAATTATTATATCCAGTACACTTTGGTCTTTAGAAAGTATAACTTTCACAGCATACTGGTATAATTGGGTGAATCATCGGTAGAAAATTCACTGGGTCAGCTGGAAGTTATACCACAGATCCCTAGCTCAATCCTAATTAACTATAGAAACTGATATCTTATATCGGCTGAGGGATTTCTGATCATTTCTCCCAACTTTCCATCCACCAAATGCTTGAGCGGGTGGCTGGTGAGAACTTCCTGGTGCTCTTGGAGCTAATGGGCAACAAAAAGCTGATCTGTTTTGTGATATTTTTGTATTACATCCTGTGATAGTCCTGTATTGTCTGGGGGTTTCCTCCGCCCATTTGGACTGGCACACCACCATGTAAGTGACAGCCTTGTTGTTCACTTTTTTACTGCAACATCACAAGTTCTTTGAGTCAAAATTAAACGTGGGAAATCATTTCATATCGATAACTATTTCCTTTATTTATTAGAAGCAATATTTCAATCTCACTTCAGCCATTGTTGGCAACAGATCAACTGGTTTAGAAAACGATGTCTGAAATCAAATTCAAGTGTTGTGAATCATAAACGATAGAGCTGTTAAGCATGTTATCTATGTTCTTTCTTTTTTAACATGTTCAATGCAACATCATTAAACGTTTTTGAAGTCAATCATTTCATCACAAAGATAATAAAAAAAAATTGCCTTGGTTCATTTTTAAATTTCAATGTTTTTAAAATATTGTCAAAATATTACATATTCTTAAAATATTACGAGCAAGTGGAGGAGCATTCATTTTCCACCAGAAAAACATACTTCATATTTTGTTGTTGTTGTGTTAATTTGACTTAACATACTGTCTCTTTACTTTGCATATGGTGCCACAATACTTTTTCAACAAAATAACTCAGTTCCCATTTTATGCTTTTGCTAGTGTGACTATTTATGCCTCAGTCACATTTGCTCTACAGGTAGGATAAGGCAGCTATAAGCCCCTGAAATCAAAATATACGTGTGGTGCCTGCAAAGGATATGCGGTGGCCCTAGGGACTTATGATTTAAAATTGCGGCGGCTGCAGAAATTCCACGGGCATCCTAGAGTAGCCTTAAGTTGGTATTTGTCAAAAACCTGGCAAAATAGGTAACCTATATGCACAGTTGCCTTAGGGCATCTCGGTTATTACTTTAAAGGCTGTACGGCAGATTTTCTGTCTCCACAAATTCATAATATGCATTGTGGGTACCCTCACATGTGTGACTGCTACAGTATCTGACATTGGTAATGCTGCGGCAGCTATATAATTGCTATTGGCCGTAGATATTTTAGATCCCAATGCCGCCGGGGCAAATGTGAGGCATTACTACTGTACTCATGTTCATCCTGGATGATAAGTGAAATAGCCTTTAGAGTGGCTTTGCACATCAATCAATCAGTATGGCTGCATGGTTAATAACCTCTTTCCAATCACAATATCACTTGCCCCACATTTGCTCATGACCTCTAACCCCTTCTCCTTGCTCTTAATTCACTGCATGCCTGGCCACTGCCACACAGCTCATATCATTTAATATCCATCCTCATTTACACTATTAGCTAGTTACCCAACCCACCTGTTCAACATTTTACTTCCTGCTGTATAAAGCCTGGCATGAACAACAAGTAACAGTTTCTCTAAGCTCACTAAGGGAACTTCTTGTTGCCCTGGAAAATAGCAGGTCTGTGATGTTGGGGAGAATGGAGCGAACAGGGTCTTCCTATGGTTATGCAAACTTATTTTAGGATGATTGATTTAAGTGTTTGCTATGTTCGTCTCAATTTGCAATTGGCTACTGATTTTGACAGAATTTGTCAATCCGATCATGGAATGAAGGTTGTATTATAAAGCAATTTTGCTTTAATTTTCATAAACGCACATTTATTTAATTTAAAAAATCAGCAAAGCAGCGGCAAATTTAAATGTTAGGGTTATCTATTTAGACTATTTACAAATAGTGCAAAACACTTTACATTTTATGTGCTAGTTTCAATTTTGTTTGGAATACAGGGCCACCATGGCCTCATCAAAGTGAAAGACCTTTAAGCGCGGCATAAAACACCAATCAATCAATCTGTTTTGTTGCCATGGTGCTCTGAAAGTAAAGAGGCGACCAAAGCTGATCTGTTTGTGATGGCTTTAAATTGCGTTTTGTAATTGCATGTCTTGTTATTGTTTGTTGTCAGTGAAGTAGAGTGGAATTTCCTTTCATTGGGCTAGCATGTCGTCATTTGAGCGAAATAACATTAGGTATGACATCAAACCCGAATTAAGTTCCTAGTTATAACCATTTAAGAGCTAAATGTTAAGTCTACCAAATAGCAATCATTTTGTGTTTAAATTTTTACAATTAATTTAAGGTTAGAAATTATAGAAACTATTTTTGTTTCTTTAGTTTGACATCAGATAACTAATTATGATATTACTCTTAAATCTAAAAGGCAGAAGTTTCTAATGATAATTGAGCTAAATGGAAAGAAAAACCGTACATGTTTGTGATGCTTGGCTAGCAATACAATTATACAGATATCTAAATCCCACACTATGTTTATCGTTTTCTTGTTTTCTGTCAGGTAATTTGTGCTTTCATCAACCTTTCAGGCTAGCTTGTTCTCATCAGCTTGAAATAGCCTAAAGATTCGCATGAAACCCCAAGCAAGAAAAAAAAACCCAGCTTGCCATCAACTTCTGGGTAACAATTACCATTGACAAAATATTTACTTCGAAATAAAAAGATTTGTTGAACTGTGATTGTATCCCATATCTTGGGCGATCCTACAAAATGATATATGGTTGAATTGTCATATAATTGTTTTTACAGTCTGAAGCTACAAAACAAAACTGATTTGTACCAGTAATGTGCCGAGTACTGACCTTGTCTGCTGTCATAGATGGACTTTAGAAAACCCTTGCATGTACTGTTGCAATAAAAAGTTACGCTCATTGTATGGCTTTAGACCTCTGCCAACCTACACTGAGAGAAACTTTTTTTCGTTGCAGCTTCTAGTTTTCATGTAAAGTCAAATATCCTTGAGCTCGGTGCTAAGCACTAATCAATCAATGCTGTATTTATCCGTAAGGAAAAAAGTTGATTATATGGCCTTCATTTCAGTGCAAAATATCAAGTATTATATAACTTGTACACTGGTAACACCAATCAAATATCTTTATTTCTGTTCCTGTCTTACATATATAAATATTGTTATTTATTTCTTCAACAGAAGCTCTATGGTGTGACCCTTGAGTGAATTAAGATGTCAGATTATCAGCGTTTGGATTACCAATGTCAAACCATACTAGAGGACATATGAACTTTTCCTGATTTGAACCTATTACATCTGTTAAGGTATGTATTATTTGTGAAATATCCTTCATAATGGAATGCCATCCTTGGATAAATTGGAAATTCCTAGCGAATACAACCATACATACATGTAAGGTACTTCCATTATTTGTACAATTTCTCCTCAAGCTTGCCCGCAACCGTGGTTTAGTGGTTAGTGTGTGTGTGCTTAGTAATCCTAATTTGATGTGCCGTTCACGAGATCTAGTCATGAGTGAGTCACACAATGTGGCATTGGCAGTTGTGGGGGTGGTTTTTACGAAGTTTCCTCTCAGTTTTCCACCATAATTAGGCATGGAACAGTGTGAAGTCGTCATAAGTGAAATATCCTCGAGTCCAACGTTAAACCCCAATCAAGCAAAAAATCCTCAAGGGCAAGGCTTTGGTTGGTACAAAAAAATGTGCACTAAAATATTAAATGGCTAATTAAAAGTAACTTACTATTTTCATAAAAGCTGACTATCATCTGATGTATTTGAGATAGAAAGCAGGAAAAAATGTCTGCAAACTTCTTCTGTTCTTCTGATTGATTTGTCAGTTTGAGGGGTTTTTTTTTAAATTATTTATTTACTTACTCTGCCTTGTTTAAATACGATGGAAACCAGGTGGAAACATTGTAAAACAAAAAAACACCCCTGCAATTGCGCGAATCACATCATGTGACTGCCTTCTATAGCGGAGATTTGTCACGGTCTTGAACGCGCTACCCACTGAACCATGACAACAGACTGATCTGTTGTGGGTCGGGAAGGCCTACATTGTATATTGATAAGAGACTTATGCTCTTGAACACATGTTTTTCAATAATGATACTGGAGTTCAAATAATCTTTCAACTATACGCTTCAGTATGGCTCCTTCCTGTATTGACAAAATCTTCAAGCTGAATGTGCTGGTGGTTGGAGGGAGCTTCATGTTGCCCTGGGGCTCTAAGAGCTAAAGGGGAACTGGGAGCCGATCTGTTTGTGGTGTCTATATTGCATCTTGTTGTTGTCCTGTCTTGTCTTTGTTTGTTGCCAGTGGTGTCGAGGGTGGTTTCCTTCACCCATTGGCTGGCATGTCGTCATATAAGTGAAATACCCTTGAGTACGACGTTAAATCCCAATCAAACAAACAAACAAATCAAGCTGAATGTTACCTGTTCATCAAAAAGCAGCCGTATTAACATACACATGGTCTGAACTTTTTCCATTTACCTCGGCAACTTATTCAATGGATAATCCCTGAAAATTCATCTTTTCTTCCTTTTGAACAGCATCTTGTCAGACAAATTGATGTTTTCTGAGGAATCCTGATGCTTTCTAACATAAATATGGGTCGTCTGCTTACCAGAAACAATTTCTAAGTCTTATATAATTTATTTCTCAATATTTGTTTCAGATTGTACCCATTTTGTTTTCAGAATGGGGTGTATTTATTCCAGAAAGGACATCAATGATATCCACCCTCGGATGTTCAGAGTTGTTAACGTGGATGACCAAGGCTTTGATCTGTCGCCAGGTAAAATAGAGGTCAGTGACTTGGAGCTCATTCTTCACCAAAAAGGAAAAGAGCCAATTCGTTGGCCGTGGCGATGTCTCAGGAGATATGGCTTTGATCAGGAGCTATTCTCCTTTGAGAGTGGGCGCCGTTGCCCTCTGGGGCCAGGAATTTATGCTTTCCGATGTAAACGTGCCGAAAGACTGTTTCTTCTTGTTCAGGAATGTATCCAACGTGCTGGTCAGGAAGACCAAGTCCACCTGTCACAAAGTGTCATATCAGCTGCTGTCAGGACAAACAGTCGACCAACATCAGTGGTGGAAACACAAGACTCAAACGGATTTGCACCACACCCTCCAATTCCTCAACAGCCTGTTTCTGTTGCAGAAGGAAATGGTGTGACACATTTGTATGTTAATGGACCGGCTGCTAATGAAATGAACGATCCTGCTAACGGGACTGTGAACTATTCTAATGTGTCGGACACTTCCCTCATTGACTTTCGAGAAGCCCCGCAAGTACCGGAACGAATTAACTATGCCGTGTTGGACCTTCCAAAAAGCACGGAAAATCTGTCTGAAGAGCCCCCTGCTCGACCCCCGCCACCTATAAGCAATGGAGAGGTGCATTACGCCAACACCGATCCAGATGCCTATTTCGAGGGACTTCCCTTAACGGCAGCTGTAGATGCAGACGTGTTCATAGACGAAGACGCAGAAGTCGCAAACGTTCAGGCAAACTATATTAATGTCACTAGTAAGATTAATTACATTCAGTTAGATTTAAATCGCAGCTCAGAAAACGTAGCTAACGGTGCAACAGCTACACCCACCTCTCCATCATCTAACATTAACCCTCCAGATTCACCGACCAAACGAACAGCTGAGCGTGAAAGCTACGTTACGATAGACTTTCATAAAACAACAGCGCTGCACAACAGTGGTAAGGGGACAGTTGAAGAAGAGGAAGGGTCTCGAAAGACTAGGCACAGCAGTACGATCAGTGAACTCAACTAATAAATCTGCTCAGAGGACATTTACACAACAAAGTTAACGCATTTGGGTTGAGATTTTTCCAAGACACAAAGGGTTTATTTGTGAGAGTAGACAATAATGTTGTATAACAAATTGTTGAATAACTGAAGCAGATGTGGTAATTCAGCAAATCAATACTTAAATGCACTGAATAGTCTAAGGAATTGTGAGTGGATAAGGAATCTGCCTCTTCATTTGTCTTCATATTTTGTAAACTCTTTACTCTACCACATGGCAGTGTAAAGTTATTTTAATTCGTCCCAGACACTGAAGAAGGATTTCTGCAGACCGTACAAACATTCAAGGTGTGATTTTGTGTACACTTGTTCAGCTAGGCTGATGGCAGGGATATTTGTTCTGAACATTGAGAGAATGTAATGTGCAATATATTATACATACATGGAGAATGAAGCTCATACAATATTGTTCTTTTATGATCAAGATGAATGTAAAACTTTCTATTTGTGGAAGTGCTGCATACAGAAAGGTCTGGCATTCATACATGTACTGTTTTTCACGTATTCTTTTAAATTTACAGATGCATAAAGACAAATGTACTAGATTCAGTAAATGGAGGACTATGGTGTTTATTGCACCCAATTTATGGGAAGAAATTGTTTCGAATTATCTTTCATCTACTGAGGTGTTGTTTTACCATGAGTTTACTTTGGAGACCAGGTATATTTATTACAGTCTACAGTTGTACTTGTGGATCATCATGTCACATGTATTTATATACATGTACAAACGAAAACAAAAGAGTGTGTGCCATTTTGTTAATGCTGGGCACACAGGCCTGACCCGTCATCCCGGAATAAACCATGTGTGAGAAGTAAGATTGTAGGTCTCTCTTCCTCTTCTGCCTTGGCTCCCAACAAGCTTTAGTCATGAATGGATTGTTCACTGGAGTTGGCACCCAGCCACTGTGACTGTTAATCTATTACGTTTAACAAATATGGCACATCTGTGACATGCTTTAACGATGAGTGAGCTGCTGTTAAAGAGATACATTTACACGGTAACTTATGGGGAATCCCCTGATTTGTGCTGGTTTGATTGGTTAAGGAAAATATATGAAACAGCCGACCAATCAAAACTCCACAATTAATGGGAATCCCCTGAAATTGCTCCTTCAAATGGCACTGTCGGAATGCAGCTGAACAGAACTAAGTAGATTAGTAGGCTGCTTGGTCACGGCCAACACAGTTGCTAACAACAACTTAGTTCAAATATTCACCTTACTTAATTATGAAGAAACGTTTCCCTGTCTGTGGTACTAGTATATGGTCAGTTTGACCGCAGTTAAATTTTGAACTATTAATTATATATGTTGCCGAGGCCCTGACCTGCAACTGAATTGAAAATTTGGGACGATAGAATACTTGAGGTAACACCGTGCATCACAACAATGGTGATGTGTCAATATACACGCCTGACAAAAAATTCAGAATAGGTCATGCCAGAAAATCTTATTTGAATATAGATCGTCCATGAATCACTACATTTAAGAGTGCTTGTCACCTATCAATCTAACAATGAATGCTGACACCAATGAACAAACTCAGTAAAGAGGGGGGTATTCAAGAAGCGTGGCCCTAACATGAACAACAACCACAACAAAATTTGATGTGTGCATTTATTTTCTCATAATCTGTGTTGATTTATTTCATGTTTATTCCTAAACTAAGACAAAGAATAATTAACAGGCAAAATAAAAGCATGCTGTTTTACAGTTTTTAGCTTTACAAGCTTTCCGGATATTGGAGCATACGGTGTCTGTTTTTTTAAAGGGAGACTACTCTGTGTTTATTCAGGCTTCCACTGTTGTTTTAGTTATCTCCCTTTATATGCCAGTAAACTAATAACAGATATTAGACTTACAATGTATGAACATTTTGTGTGCTAAATTATTTTACAAGATGAGAATACTATTTAACTACTAATAGCTTATATTTGTCAGTCTTGCTCATGTGGTTATGTTTGCGTCAATTTAAGGGCAAAAGAATACCAATTTTTTTATTCATACAGGTGACTGCCTGAGGCCTGTTCAGTAGACAGAGAGCTCATCATCCTGTGGTAACACTCTCTATAGAATAACATTGCAGCTCTTCAAAGCACCTGCAATGTTCGCTCTACTGAACTTGCGTCAATACATACATGTATCTAGATTTTTCTTTTCGGTTCAGGTTTTATAAGAGCTAAGGGGCAACAAGCCCAAACATGAAGCTGATCTGTTTATCATGTCTTTTTATTGAATCTTTCACTTGTCATTTCTTGGTTTTGCTCGTTGCCAATGACGTCATGGGTCGTTTTTATTCACCTTTCACGTACATCTTTTCAAGTACATGTAGTAGGAAAAATAACTTTAAAACAAAGACCGAACAAATCTCTATCTTCGTGTAGCCTCTTAACAAGATGCTAGCATCCAATGTGTGACATCCCAGGAAAGGTCAAAATAATTTGAGTACTTGCCTTATTACAAAACAGTGCTATTTATTCAATTTCTGCCCAGCAAATTCTTAAGCTACAATGGTTAGCCAATCGATGTATTGTCGATGAGTGGGTTGTTAGGAAGGTTCAAGGAGCCATCTTTGCCCTGGTGCTCTTGCAGGAAGCTTAAGGGCAACAACAAGTGGATCTGTTCTTAATGCCTTTGTATTGCATCGTGTGATTATCCTGTCTAAACATTACTTGTTGCTTGTGGCTTCAAGGGTAGTCAGACCTGCCTACCTGTTGTATTCTGGAGTATTTTGTACACATAATTTATGTTCAATACACCAATAGGCCATCAAAATACACAGAGAAATTAATATCCTGTCTTATGCTGTAACACAAAAATACACAAAATGGTAAGAAAATACTCTTGAAAAAAAAAAATTACGCATAAAATTCTTCTCCTGGAGGCAGGTCTGAGCGGCTTACTTCACCCATTTGGTGGTCTGCATCATATGAATGAAAAAACTCTTCTTAATCCTTCCACCAATGCAAGACAGGATATCAAGTCCACCTTCATCCATTAAAACATCAGTAAGAATATAGGAGACTAGCTGGTATCAGGCAGGGTATTTCTCGTCTGGTAATACTTTCATCTGTAGTACAATCATAAACATGCAGCAATCCAAATAAATTACATTGGGATTAATAACAATGGAGACACAGTGCTTATGACTGTTGCCCTGGTGCTCTCAGAGCTAAGGGGCAACATGAAGCTGATTTGTTCGTGCGGTCTTTGTATTAAATCTGGTGACTGTCCTGTCTTGTTTTTGTTTGCTGCCTTTTGCGGGGTTTCTTTCACCCATTAGGCATGGTATTTGTGAAATAACCTTATGTACAGTGTAAAACCCCGAACAAACAAACTGTAATTGCATCCAAGATTCTTCTTCACCATTGTGGATCGTAACTTTATTTTGTCAGCAAAGAAATTGAATATAATTTAGCTAACATATCAATGATTTAACAGTAGCTTATATGAATGTATATGTAGGTCATCATGTTTTTGTATACAGTAGTATACATGTATGTGACCTCTTTGTGCATGTCTGAAATAATAGGCTACACATGATAAATTTGTTATTACATTTCTTTTTTAATTAAGGTAACATAATTTTTTTTTTTTAAGTGTATCATCCTGTTTTATTTGTAATATGAATCTAAAATTGAATACATTACTGTATCTTTGTTTTTTAAATAACAATAAAAATATGCACGGTTGCAATTAATAAGAACATGAAGTAGGCCTATGATGTGTTACCTGCTAAGCATTGCCTAGCTGTTATAATATTCATATACAGGTGGTTGAAGGGAGCTTCCTGTTGTCGTCGTATCTGAAGGGAAACACAACTCTGATCTTTTGTTTTCTTTGTGACTATCCCACATTTGTTTGTTGGCAATGGTGTCGACTGATGTTGAGTGAAATAACCTCAAGTATGGTGGAAAATCCCAAACAAACAGATTCACATACCATTTCTTCATTGGTTGCTTAAGTTCACCAACTCCATTGTAACAACCAACATATTTGTATTGTAGATTTTACCATGTTACTACCAAGTAGTATTAACAGTTACATGTAATTGTAGCCTTGAATACCATATCAATGGTGGAGACCATGGTGCAGACCATGGTGCACATTTGTCATGAATCATTTACCAGGCCCATCTTCCTTGTGTTTCTTCATCATAATTTTTGTTGTTGCATTGTTAAACGCGGAGGGACTGTATGGAGCTTCTTGTTGCTGTGGTGCTCTCACTTCAGCTAAGGGGCAACATGATGCTGATCTGTTTGGTGATGTTGTTGTATTGCGTCCTGTAATTGTTTTGTTTTTGTCCTGTCAGGGGTGGTTACCTTCAGCGATTGAGCTGGCACATGGTTGTATCATCTATGAGCGAAATAACCTTAAGTATGACATTTAACCCCAATCAAACAAACACATTGTTAAACCACTAGATGGTCGAGAATTTAATACTCGCTAAAATCATAGCTCTTGTTCCATCATGTTGGCTTTGGAAACGATCCCTGTTTATAACTATCTCTACAAAGGCCTTGAGAAAACCTGTTAAACCCCAATCAAACAAATGGAACCAAGAATGTTTAATTAAAATATTGACTAAAATCATTGCTCTCGTTCCCTCATCCTGGCATTGGAATTGATCTCCGTTTATATAAACTATCTGTACAAAACATTTGAGAAAACACGCGTTGACCAGGGGTATTGTGGCTCTACGGAAATTCTGGCAGGTCAGGGCCTCTACAAGAGAGATTTAAGCCAAATTCACACAGTAGTTGAAGTGATCATGATTATAATTGAATTTGTCACTAATTATTTAACAGTTAATACATGAAGCTACTGGCGAACCGCAGTGCTAACTGTGTTGCGTGTCATTTTGATGTTATTCTATGCAACTGTGATGTCATTGCCTGAGCAAGACTGCCAGTGTTCAAGCATACAGATAGCTCAGTATTGACTACGCTGGACTCGCGTCGAGAGCAGGGAGGATGTGTATAACCAATAGCTAGCATATAGAGTGCATTGAACCCCAAGTGACGCAATATTATGTCCTTTTAAATCTGTCACAAGAAGCAAGTGTCATCACATATGTGAAATAACCCGATGTATCAAGGTCATGTCTTCAGACTAAAGGTCACGGCTTCAAGGTCATATGCTAGTTCATCACAATATTTTCAAAATCAATGTCAACAACTAGAGAAGGGTTTACCTTCATACATTGATCATCTTGTTAAAATGTGTTCATTACTTTTATTGTTGTTTTATGTTTTTATTATTGATGGAAGCTTCGATTTTGGATATTCCGTGAATCTGGATGTTTTATTCTTTATTTGTCTTTTAGAATTGTTTTATTTGACTATGAATTACTGCCATTTTCATTTTTTATTTAATTTTTTTTAACCATTGAAATAGCAGAGAGGTTTTTATTTTTTTAAAGATTTCTTTGCTGCGTTAACATACGGTCTTGTCCATTCTAGTCCAAAATGTATTACAGTTTGAGGTATAGTTTGTGGAATTTCTTGGTTTGGGATACAATAAAGCCTACATATAAGTCCATTTATATGGAGATATCTTATGATCGATGAGAAGCTGAAATACCAACACTCAAGATTTTGCATTTAAATAAAATATGAATTATCCATAATGTCCTACGATTATAGCCCGTTTGTCTCCTCACCTTTGACATTGTCTTGATGCCTTCAAAATAATACGATGCAACAACAGTTAAAGCGAGGTATCAATTTTTAATAAATATTGATTAGTCAGTTCATACATATATCCCGTGATGTTTGGTACTGGCATATTTGTCTCAATATATCAGACATTGTTTTGGATCCTTAGAAATAATTCAATGTAATGTTGCAAAATTAAACATATTATTAATAAATATTGATTATTCAGTTCATAGTGTTTGTTTCTGGCCCATTTATCTCCTTATTTCAGGCATTGTTGTGGAACCTTTGAAATAATTCAATGTAATGTTGCAACCTTAAATGCCAAATATATGACATGTATTAATAAATATTGATTATTCAGTTCATACATATTTGTTTCTGGTACATTTGTCTCATTATTTCTGCCAGTTTCGAACCGTAGAAATAATTCAGTGTAATATTTCTTCATTAAATGCTAAATATATTATTAATTTATATTGATTATTCAGTTCATACATATTTGTTTCTGATACATTTGTCTCCTTATTTCTGCCAGCCTTGAAACGTAGAAATAATTCAGTGTAATAATTCAACATTAAATGCTAAATATATTATTAATAAAAATTGATTATTCAGTTCTTACATATTTGTTTCTGGTACATTTGTCTCCTTATTTCTGCCGCCCGCGGCCGTGGCTTAGTGGTTAGCCAGTGCGCTTTCGGAGCCTACTTCGATGTACCGTTCACGGGATCGAGTCCGCCTGTCGACCCTCAGGTATATGAGTGAGTCCCAAGATGTGGCACCGGCAATTGCGTGGGTGGTTTTTACGAGGTTTTCTCCCGGTTTTCCACCGTAATAAGGCAAAGAGCAGTGTGAAGTGGACAATCCGTCGTCATATAAGTGAAATATCCTTGAGTACGACGCTAAACCCCAATCAAACAAACAAACAAACCTTTCATTACAAGGAACTTCCTGTACAGTGGTTATTGGTGTAGCACAAGGGCTCGATTGTAACCTCAGTTGTTCAGATATATGAGAAAGCCATGTGATGTGACTTGGTTATCATCACAGACTGTGGTTTTTATTTCTAACCCAGTTGGGGGAGAAACATAATTTGAGCTTCACATAAATTAGAAGTCAGAGCTTTCATATTATTTATATCAGCATCTATACTCCAGATTATGAGAAGAAAAAGTGCTATTTGAAAGGATTCCAAAAAGGGTTGTAATATCGGAGCCTGTTGCGACTTAATAAAATGCAACAAAACATTACTGTACAAATGTAGGATTATTGTTTCAAGATGTTTTTGTGATATTGAAACCTTTTTTTTCACTTTTTCTTGAGAATGAGCCTCTCCACTTTTTAGCAGTGCAGGCATTTTTTTGGTGTTAATGGAATTGATTGTAAATTTGTAAGGTTTCTACACATGACGAGTTATGATATTTTTACTTGACCTGAAATAATTTAAATTCAAGGGAAAATAAGTGCCATTTTAGTTGAAATAATAATATTTCTCTGAGTTAAAATATTGATTTGTATGTTACATGTATGTTAAATACATCCCAGAAATGTATATATATATGTGTCAAAAACTTGTCTCTGGGAGTTTAATATCTTGAACATGGGATAATTAATTGGATTTAATAAATCGACTTCCCTGTGCCCCTATGATTATATTTGACAAACTGGAGTTTTGTGGAGCCAAATGAAATGATTGCACTTACATACATCCACTTGTAAGAGATGGTTCTGTTACTTGAACATTTCATGTTATCATTATATTTATGTATTTTTGACTAGATGCATTATTTGTGTATGCTACGCAATATTAACATCGAACCACATTACACATTTTTTTCAAGTTGGTAATGACTATGTGGGTGCTTGTGACAGTGTGGAAATGAATTTGGTAATTTTTGACACCCTTATGAACAAAATGTTTTTGGTTCTGTTGACTACACTTAAGTTGACTGCTCACTGGGACATGTCAAGGGTTATAGGTAAATCAATTTATCTATTAATGGTGGACAAAACCCCATGATTATTTAAAAAAAAGGGTCTATAGATGGCTTAAGATCATTCCACGCACTGTTACATATAAATGCCTGTAGAGTTTTATTGCAAACACACTGTTCTCTATGCTCTGTAGCAGTATAGAGAGGGCAGTTGTTATTACATGTATAATAAGGCCACACCAATTTTATTTTGTGGTTCACGGGCAGAACTTTTTTTTTTTCCAAAGTCGGAGGAGGAAATAAA
>JAQQZZ010094975.1:0-17185 GCA_030265115.1 Mopalia vespertina | reverse complement strand
GGACCTCACTGGTAACAAACACTGATGAGACAGGACAATCACAAGAAACCCAACCTGGACCTCACTGGTAACAAACAATGATGAGACAGGACAATCACAAGAAACCCAACCTGGACCTCACTGGTAACAAACAATGATGAGACAGAACAATCACAAGAAACCCAACCTGGGCCTCACTGGCAACAAACAATGATGAGACAGGATGATCACAAGAAACCCAACCTGGACCTCACTGGTAACAAACACTGATGAGACAGGACAATCACAAGAAACCCAACCTGGACCTCACTGGTAACAAACACTGATGAGACAGGACAATCACAAGAAACCCACCCTGGACCTCACTGGTAACAAACACTGATGAGACAGGACAATCACAAGAAACCCACCCTGGACCTCACTGGCAACAAACACTGATGAGACAGTACAATCACCAGAAACCCACCCTGGACCCCGCTGGCAACAAACAATGATGGGACAGGATAATCCCATCCACTAAGCCATGGTGGCACACCCAGTTGCTAATAGTGGATTAGCGATGGACCTTCTAAATGATGTGACATCATCTAATAGTGGATTAAATTTAATAGTGCTTCAAGCTAATGGCCCAAGCCTCTGAATCCCTCAGCAATGCATATATTTGAAACACAATCCCAACGAATTTGTTTGTTTGATCGGGTTTTACACCAGGGATATCCAGAGGGATAGTTTCCTACATGGAACATTAATATCAAGTTTGAATAAAAATCATCAGTTTTCAAGCTAAACCAATTTGCATTTTGTCACCGAGCCATGTCAGCAAGCCATGCCATCTGCAAATGGAGATACATACATACAAACACAATTGCAAGTCTTATCGGGTCAAAATGGAAGAGAAATAGAGTTTCATTTCAGGGAATATATAATTTGTTGACTTACGAGCCTCAAATCCTCCATATTGTGTTGGTGGGGCTGTAGGGTAAGATGCGGCTGTGGGAGCAGGTGTTGCTCCTGTCGGACCCAAGGGGGGAGCACTCGGTTCAAGATTAATCCCAGCTAATTCAGCTGTATGGGGTGCTCTGTACATTTCATAAACTGAATGAAATGGAACTGTTCCAATAATAATCTCAGCCTTTAATTTGATATCAAACAAGCCTGCTTCAGCGGATACCTGTAATTATAGAGAGGTCCAGTATGTTAATATATTTATATTTGTTTGTTTGATCGGATTGACACACTTTGCCTGACTTAAATGCTGTGGAAAACTGAGAGGAAACATTGTAAAAACTATCCCTGTGATTGAAGGAGCCACATCGTGTGACTCCCTCATGTACCTGAGGTATCGTGCTCGAACATGGGACAGGAACATTGAAGTAAGATCAGTAGGCCGCCATGCTAACCACTGATTCCCCAACTCAGGATATATAAACTTTAATATATTTGGTCAAAACCCTAAAAGTTTTGCTACCATGAAATGATTGTTTGTTTGATTGGGGTTTAACGTCGTACTCAAGGGTATTTCACTTATATGACGACGGATTGTCCACTGCTGTACACTGTACACTGCTCCTTGCCGTATTATGGTGGAAAACCAGGAGGAAACCTCGTAAAAACCACCTGGCGATTACCGGAGCCAGTCAATACATTGCAACAATAGTATTAAATGTTAAAAGTAGAAGCATGGGATGGTCACAGTGCAAAAATAGGAATTCACAAATCAAATATCTAATTAATTCTTTTTGCTCTGTACAAGATTTACTTACATTTTTTGGTCTATACATGTACATACATGTTAGCTTATACAGTCATAAAATCTACGTCCACATAATAGTATGGCTTAGTTATATACTGTAGTAGGTTTAAACATGTTACTTAATATAACACATAAGTTAATAGCTTATATTGTAATACAAACAACGTTTCCTTTTATTAATAATTTTAGAACCAACACAACATAGAACATTGAACATATGCTTGTGTCAGGCGACTTAAAACAAGTTAATAGTTACATTTCCAGGTAAACACGCCTTGTCTCTATAATAATATACAGGTATCTTAGTCACATGAGAAAAAAATCCACTGGCAATTAACGCCTCCAGAAGAAAGTGTATCATACAAAAAAAACCTCCCCATGATGTATTTATATAACAAAGTAAGGTAACAATTAACTCAGATACATTGTTATCTTCATATACACTGTACATTAAGCTGTCACAGTTTCCTTGTAAATGAAATGAAATTATATGTACACAGAAAATGAGATGGAGAGGGGGATATATACTATCAGAAGGGGGAGGGTGTACCAGAGAAAAATAGCAGACTCTTACAAATGTGATCCTGTGCTGGTCTAATGGATAAAGGAAATTCCCCAAGGCATCACCGGAAACAAAAAATGGCAGGATACAAGTGTTTGTTTGATTGGGGTATTGCTGCCTTCTACTTCAGGTTATTTCACTCATATGACAGCGGGCCAGACCAATGGGTGCAGAAAGCAAAACCACCCAAGACGTCACTGTAAACCAACAATGGCAGGATACAAGTGTTTGTCTGATTGGGGTATTGCTGCCTTCTACTTCAGGTTATTTCACTCATATGACAGCCTACTAATGGGTGCAGGAAATTAAACCACCCAAGATGTCACTGTAAACCAACAATGGCAGGATACTAGTGATTGTCTGATTGGGGTATTGCTGCCTTCTACTTCAGGTTATTTCACTCATAAAACAGCCTACTAATGGGTGCAGGAAATTAAACCACCCAAGACGTCACCATAAATCAACAATGGCAGGATACAAGTGATTGTCTGATTGGGGTATTGCTGCCTTCTACTTCAGGTTATTTCACTCATATAACAGCCTACTAATGGGTGTAGGAAATTAAACCAGCCAAGACATCACCATAAACCAACAATGGCAGGATACAAGTGTCTGTCTGATTGGGATATTACATCTACTTGAGGTTATTTCACTCATCTGACAGCGGGCAACAAACAGTCACAAGACAGAACAAAAATAAAATGTAACTGATCAGCTTTGTGTTGCCCGTTTAGCTACAAGGGCAACAGGAAGCTCCCACTTATCAACAGGGGTGCAAACAGGTGCAAGTTTCATTTGTAAACATGAATCAAAAACAGGTTTGTTTCACCAGCGAAAAAAAATCTGTAAAAATTTCCCACAAAAAACATAATGTAAATGGAGACAAATTACAACTTGCACAACAGGTATGTAATCTACCTGTATTTTGACAGATTAAGAAATTATTTCTCATAACCCATGATACATATGTACTTACATTACATTTGCAGAGATAGCTCTCCATAGACCAGCTCAGTTAATGTGACCAAACTGACCAGGCTTCCACTCCACTGACCGTATTAGAATATTCATAGCTTAAGGGCTATTTTAAAACTGCCCAGTAGAAAGTATATGTAAGTTTTAGCACACTAGCAAGGGCTGGGTTCATAGATGGGCTGATTAAGATTTATATTCAAAACTTCTTTCTGGGCTGGCTGAGTAGCCAGGGCCCCTGTCTCTGATACAATGGATATTTTATGGGCTTACTCAATCAATACTAGCTATACTTAAGATTATTGCACTAATTCACTCATGGTCAGGAATGAGACCCTGTGAACTAAGCTCTCCAGATACCATCATGTAATATGATGACATAACACCCATGTCAGCTAAGTTTGGAAATCTGCCCCTTCCAATTCCTTACTCAGAGATATTTTGCCCATCTGAATTTGTCAATTTCCCTCATTTAGATTCTGAATTCTGTGCTATTTTTTGGGACAAAACTTTTCTAGTTTGAACAGATTCTAATTCAGAAAATTTTACAGATTAGAAATTCTCCGGGAATAGAACCCACGACCCTTGCAATTAGGCACTGAAATCGCTAGCAGTATTTTGCTTAACTTTTCTCTTATAAAGCCAACATTACACATATTACTTTCACAATTTCTCCCCAAGACCTCTGGTTTCAAATGAACTAGGTTTGTATGGTCGCATGTCTTTATGGGGTTCGGACATCATTAGACAAAATGTTACAAATTAAATATTATTGTCAGTCGTAACTTGTTCCAATCATCAAAAAAAGAGAGCAAATAAACTGAAAATGACAGACATAAGTAAAAACGAGAACAGGATGTGTTCAATCATTATTGTTATCAAAATAGGGTGTTAAATTTGACTGAAACAGGACGTCTCAAATTACTTCTGGGGTGTGTCAACTCACCAAAAACCTCTATGTGGCTAACAGCTATGTATCACCGGTATCAGAAATAACAAAATAAATATTTTTAAATAACTAAAAATTGACCTACAATGTAAAATGCAGGCACTTATTTTACTTTCTGGTAAGTCAAATTTGCTAAACATCGAGACCCCCACTGAAGAGCCTCAGACCTATTATTGGCAACTGGTATCTAAAAATAGCTCCACTCCAGCCAGTTTTACATCTGCAGACCTTCAGAACCAAGGCTAATTACACAGTTTGTGCTATATTGGAAACGGATCAATAAGCACTGTACTGAGTGGACACTTGTGGAAATAGAGCACTGGTCAGTGGAGCCAGAGTACACACATTATATACAACTGGGACCACTGGTCATCACTGATTGTTACAGATACCGCTGGCTTTAAACAAACTCCAATATATACATTAAATGCTTGATGTTATTTAATTTTTATTTTTTAACTAAAAACCTTCATTTTTCCTGGTTGCACCAAATATACAATCAAACAAAATCATATTTAATAATTCCCTTTAAGGCTAAATAAAGCTATTTTCCTCAAGGGGAAATCTCGCTGTTTGCTTTGCAGTAACAATTTAAGGGGATTCCCCTTATTTCAGAGTTTTGATTTGTTTGTTTGTTTGTTTGTTTGGGGTTTAATATCGTACTCAAGGGTATTTCACTTATATGACGACGGATTGTCCACTTCACACTGTTCCTTGCCACATTACGGTGGAAAACCGTGAATAAACCTCCTAAAAACCACCCTGGTGATTGCCGCAGCCACATCGTGTGACTCACTCATATACCTGATGGTTGACTCGATCCCGTGAACCAGAGTTTTGATTCATCCATTATTTCTTAGTTTTTTATTTACCAATCAAAATACTGGAAGCAAGGGAAATCCCCTTTACTTATAACGAAAAATAGTACTGTGTGAAATGACGCATAACTTGTACTATGTATATGCCCCCCACACTAAAACATGTAGCAGTAGTATAAATTCATTAGGTAGATTTTCTCGAAACTTTTTTTTTACAGAAACAGGCTGTCACACTTTTCACTTTCCGTTTCTTTCCTTTGTTAAAGGAGATTGAATGGTCATCTAAAATTAATTCTTGAATGTCTCAAAAACATGAAAAGTCGGTTCTAACTAATTTTATACCCAGATATAAACTAGATATATGTAAAGTTTAGTTTAAATATATTTTATTGATTTAAATAATCACTGGAATTTTTGAGAAGTTTAATATCCAAGGAGCTGCCTTTAATAGTTCATCAAAAGTATGTCCACATGTTTACCTTGAATGGATAGGTAGGGTTACGAGAAACAAATAAATTATGATTGATGGCCTCAGTGGTATGAAATTTGACACAAACAAAACAAATCTTACTTTCAGAAATTAGTGATTACACCTGTCTGTGCTGTTGAGAAGATGGACCGAACAGTGTCTTCCCACAGTTAACCAAACTTAATTTAGGAGAACCCCTTTATATGTTACCAAAATCGTTTTTAGGAGGTTTAAGGAGGGCACTTTCAACTGATTTTGAAATATTTCGTCAATGTAGTCATAGGATAAGGTAGATGTAAAAGAGTAATTTTGCAGTATTCTTCAAAAAGGTATATTATGTTTCCGAAAATCAGCAAAGCAGTGACAAATTCAAATAATAGGATATTTAAACAATTTTAGAGGAACAATTTTGAGGGTTTGCTGGAAAACAAAACAGCACAGGCCTGATTATATATATCTTGTGCAAGCCATGTATGGTGGACTTTTCATGCCACTTTTGGTACAGTTGTAAAAGCTTACAATTATTCAGTACATAGTCGCAAGATAAAACATTTTATCTTATAAAAGCATTGAAAACAATTATTCCAATGATTTTTGTTGATATTTATGCCACATGTGACAATAATTAAAGTTTAGAAATAATTATACCATCTTGAAATATTTCCAGAACATGAATTATATTTCCATAAATATTTACCAAAAAACTTCAAATTGATCATTATCACAGTAGTGGATAGCATAGTGTTTATTCTGTGACAATTTTAGTGGACATTAAATTAACTATGTTAAGTGGCATGTAGAGTCCACCATACATGTACATAAAATTCTTTTTAAATAGCTGGAACAAGATATCCAGAAATAGGACTATTTTTATTTTCAAGTTTATATCTCTTTTAATATGTTTTCTATCCCCTCTATGGTATCAATTTAGTAAGCCAATTGTCCAGAAGGAAGAGCAAGAAATCATCTATTTTTAGAATACATGCATTGCCTTATTTAATTAAAATCCTGTATCTATCTGTAAGTCTTCATTAATTCCTTTATGGAATGTCATATCACGAGTGACATGAACATATTGCAATTGTCCAAAAATAAATCACAAAGCTGGCAACCCTAACAGAATGGAAATATCTCCACTGTTTTCAGTTCACACTTTCATGCCTTCATGTGTGATTATGTTAGATTATTCTGTAACAAATGTCATGACCCTATTCTGCTGACACGTTTTTTACCAAGGAGATTTTCTTTTGACAATTCAAACGCTGAAAGCCGCTCACTACAGCTTCAGGTAATTTGTCGTCATCTCGTTGCCATGGTAACACAAGAATAGCACACCTTTCTATCAAAGACACTCTCACTTTTATCTCTGCTGTATATTTTGGTTATTTTTGATCAAACACATTATTAAAAGCGCTATTTTTATAAAAGTCTTTGAATTCCTTTCTGCATCTTTATTCTTGTGTTCTATTTCAATCCGATCACAAAATCTTTTTGTTCTCAGCTTGATTTCTTCATTACAAATCCAGAAGTATTTGAATAGGAGTTAAGTAAGCTTGGACACACTTTGTTGAGTCATAGTTTATTATTTTCTCTGTTATTCCAAAGTTATCCAGAACACTTTAAATTTTAGTATAAATTTACATTCTTTTCATAAATGTACATATATAAAAAAAAATCAGCATGAAATGTTAATTTCCACATCAAAAAAAATTGTTTAATTAGATTTCTCATAAAATTCTGTTCAGCACGAAAAAAAGTCATCATGAAGAGATGTGAATAAAATCATTATTATTTACATACATACATGTAGCATAAGTATTCAGCAATGGAGAAAACGGTGTCACATAGAACTACATTCACCAAAACAGAAACTTGGTGTCTGATTTATGATTGATTGATTGTTGTTTAACTCTATGGCCAAGGGAATTCCACTTATATGACCAGTAATTGCCACACTAACACAACCATGAAATGTGAAGTGTTTTGTCTGATGGAAAATTAATGTTCCTCCAGTGGAGTGGGTCTTTGATTTGAAATTTTCTATATATTGAATAAAACATAATCCTATATATTATATATGTTAAATTTGATTTAAACATGGTTTTATTTGCTCTCTATGGCTAAACAAGTTGTGTTTGTGTATTTTTTATAACTTCATAAAAATTTGTTAAAATATGTTATAAACAAGATACATGGTATATGTTAAGAACAATCTAATTAAAATCAGATCTCAAAAATGCTCCCAGTGTTTTGTTTGTCGATATATTGAGATCTAACGCAATCACCTTACTTAAAGTGTTCAATTAGGTCAAGCTTACTGGGGTTCATGAAAGGTCACAGTTTCAGTTGTCCAATAAAAACGCAGATACCATAGGGCTATGGTAAACACCAATTTCAGCTAAAAAAAGCTGAAGTCATCCGATTTTCTTCCGTGCTGATGTTGTAAGTCACATGTGCAACTTCACTCAAAGTTTATTATTTGAATGATGTTTGTTAATTGTGTGCGTATCCGCTTGTCATATTAAAATGCCTGTTCCACAAAGCAATCATAGCCTAAGTTCATCTTAATTGTCCTGACTACCAGCACTGGGGCCAGTTGCTCAAAGACGATTAACCACTTATACCAGATAAAATTGCTAATATCAGGTTAGAGATAGACTTACAACATGGCGTGACATCATCTAATAGTGGATTAAATTCAATAGTGCTTCCAGTAACCGGGCCCAGAAGGTATTGTGTCGTCAGCGTAATTAAGATCAACTTAGGCTAATATCGCCTTCTTGAACAAAATCCAGAACGGTTTTTAAAGTTTTTCTTCAACTGTTTGGCTGACACACCATCACATATGTGAAATCGCAGGATTACACTGGCCGCCAAAAACAGAAACAAATTCAATTTATAAAAGCATCTAAACAATGTTGTCGCTGCAAACCAGAAATAGACAAGATGACAACTCCCTGTTCTATATCAATGCAATTCCACCAGATGTGGTAACACCCCCATTTTTCCCAAGTTGAAGTTTGAGGCAGAGAAAGACAATATAAAAAAAACACATTAAGGAAAAAATAAATAGTTCACCTAGAATTCTGCTTTCCAGTACAATATTTAAACTGAAGCCATCCACTTTCAAATTATCTACTTCATTGGTTTCTTTAAGTTTTTTTTTATCTCTTTTAAATTTGAATTAATCTGCTTTTCCATGTGCAAATCTCAGCTGGTTGATGTTTTCAAATTCATCTTAATAGCTTTTGACTCTATAAAACTTATTTAAAAAGATGAAGTAATACATGTAATGTATGTTCTCAAATTTGAATATTGTCAGTACTTCTTTGTCAATGTTGAAAGTAAATCATGATGCTTTTCATCAAGGAACTATCAAACTGAAGACATTTGAAATGTTATCTCAATATCCAAGTCTAAAAAATATATTGAACCAAGCAAGATGTGTGATAATTTCTTTTATTTTTAGTCTCTTGAATGTGCATATTAATTTGTTTTACACATAATATGTACATAATTATTATCTATATAAAATAATATATTCCCCATGCTTCTAACATAAGTAGAAATCTACAAGTAAGATAAGTGAGCATATACACCAAGTACAAAAACATACAGTCTAATTCCTGTGTTTGTTTGCTTGATTAGGGTTTACTGTCCTACTCAAGGGTATTTCACTTATATGACGACATTTTGTCCACTCCACACCATGCCATTCCAAAATAAGATGGAAAATCAAGAGGAAATCTCTTCTTTTTTTTTTAAAAATTTAAATGCCCCACATTTGCCTGAGCCACATTGTGCGAGAGACTAATATACCTGAGGTCAACAGATTAATAAACCAACATTTGATCACAATGTCTTTGACCAATTTGAATCTAGAGTTCAGAAACAAATGCTGGCATGCCAGTCCAACAGAGAAAGTTTCTTTCTCAAAGGTCCATTTATTAAAATATGATCACAATGTGTTTGTAAAGTAAATAGCCACACTATTAAGTAACACAACCATACAATGCTAAGAGTTTTCCTCCGTTGCAAAAATAATGTCCCTACAGTGCTGACTAAAGACAGTATTGAGAGGTTTGGAACATGCTACCTTCTGCCAGAGAGCTTTTTGATACATGTGAAACAGTTTCCATCAATTGTGAACTATTTTGCCAGCAGTTGGGGCTTACTGGTTAGCATGTCGGCTTTCAAATCCTACCTGATGTACATGTACTGTCATGGGTTTGAGTCATGGTATAGAAGTGAGTCGTAGACGAGGCTCCAGCAATCACGGGCGTGGTATTCAAGGTTTCCCCTTGGTTTTCCATCATATTTAAGCATAGAACAGTGTGTAATGGACAATCTGTTGTCATATAAGTGAAATACCATTGAGTATAACATTACACTTCAATCGAACAGTATACAATCTGAACTGTGTTGACATTTTAACAAGAGTTGCATCAATATGTATGCAGCTCTTCGACATCATCTCACAGTATCAGTGTTTTTATACAAATACTGTTGTAAATTGTTAGACGTTGACAGCAAAATTTATGGTAATCTGCAGAATATCACCCCAAAACATGATCCTGGCTTACGGTCAAGCCGACTTAACACTCTAGATCATAGAGGTAAGAGGGTGATGTTTTTAATCAAATGCTTATTATGAAAGATTACCACATGAACACATCCCTATAGGGGACCGAAGTACCCCAGAATTTAACATTTCATAAAAGGCTTGCTGAACAAAAGTTTTCAAAACATCCGATAAATTACATGTATTTTCACCAAATCAACCCCTGAAAATATTATATCGGTTACATTCCTTGACTGCTGTGAAAGCGTTTAGGTAATGTGAACTTCAATAGACAGTAGATTTAAATGAACTTGTTATTTTTTTGACTGGTCATAACTAATATTTTAGTGGAATTTGTTTTATGCACACAGTCCCGTTTTGTTCCATGTTAAACATATGTCAAGGATCGTATAATGAGAGCCATATAATACTAAGTTATTTTTGTTTGGGATTTGACTATATTAGTAGTGTAACAGTTGATACAGCATGCATTTTACCTAATTAGTTCATAGTAAACATGCATTCTAAATTGGACTACCACTGCAGAAGGCAACTCAGTCAGTTAATACACATCTATAGCTGGGGTCTATGGACACCTGTGAAGCGCCTGTTAATCCAACTAATACTCCACTGTGCAGCTTTGTGTCTTAATACTTCATATACACACCAGCAAACTTAAAATTATGGGATAGACTTAGCGATCCAGTCGGACAAACTTATGCGTGTTTTACGGTACCACAAGTCCTCTCACTCAAGCATCACAAGGAAACCGTAACATTGTTCAACTGATGAGTTTCAAGAGAACATCAACTAGTGCCTTTGTAGGAGAGCATTCTAATTAACTGATTAAATAATTACAAAAAAAATATGATGAACTTGATTCAGGAGCGAAAAAACCTAAAGTGATCTTACCGATTTCCAGCGTGGAATGTTGTGAATTGTGAAGCGTGTCATGGACCTGACAAGAAGGGGAGTCTTGTCCATGGTAATGTGTCCTCAATGGCTGACCTCGTACGATCCCACCACGACTTGTCCGGTCTACGGGTAATGTACCAACATTCTCCATGGCAACCACGTCAGTTAAACCAGGCCCTGTCTCGTCATTATCTGTCAACTCTAAATTATCAAAATCCCGATTTGGAGAAGGTGTCACAGATTCCGAAATTTGAACAGCGTTGTTGTTGTTACTACTGAATGAACACTGAAACATATCCTGCTGACAGATGACAGTCACATCACCCTCGGTGACCATCATGTCAATTTCTAATTCGCTCTCAATCTCAGACATATTTTCCTAATTTCTACGTTTTGGCATGGTGATTGCATATAGAAAGGCTACCCCAAAATAATGTCTCCCTAAAACCGTCTTTAAAAAGGGTGTAGTAAGTGCAAAGCTTGTGGATACATGTATTTGCCAGTGATTTACGACAAGCCATGGATGAATTACAATTGTGTCAACAGAAACACTAAGACAATCACAATCTTTAAAGCAATAAAAGGTGTTCTAACCACACATCTCTTCAAAACTTCAAAGCATCGGCTAAAAACCTTTCAGGAGAAAAAACAATTAAATTTTTAAAAACACAAAAGTTTTCAATGTAATTATAGAAGAATCAAGTGTTAAGATCAGGTGCCAATGGTAAATGCTCAAATGAAAAATTACCAAGAAAACTCAATTGCAAATGAATCAATTCCAGTGTAAACAGGGGTATGCAGGTAACATAAATCCACAGGTGGAAATTCCATGTAAAAAAACAGATTGCAGATTGCTCAAGTGAAACACCTTTGAATACTGATAGTTAATGCAAAGTATTCCCAGAGAAGCACAGCATGATCTGGTAGATGTGTGTACGCAATGGCAGGGTATCAGGACTAAAATTGAAGCAAATGGAGAAGTACGGACGGCAAACAGAAAGAGAGCGTTTCGAATATCACAAATGCTAAGGTTCTTGGCAACTGGGATGAAAAGTGGCAAGTCAGTCAAAAACAGAAACAAACCAACACTAAGAACCGTTCCCGATTAAAAAACATCCCCCTCCCTGTTTGCAAAATACCCCTCCTGTCAGACTGCTGACCTAGAATAAGTTTAGAACACGACTTTGCTTTCTAAGGTTCACCGATATATATCTGGTCGGCATGCCGCCACATTCCACCAATTATATATTTATCTCTGATCGCACTACATGTACTATCAACATACCTTAAAACGGATGGAAGGGCGATTGGGGGAAGGGGGAGAACTTAAGGGCAGTAGAACCAAGTAAACATTGATACACAAAGTAAGCAGTTATCATAGATACCTGACACTAAAGTAACCGTTCTATTTCAAATGTTGTGCACCCTACAATAATATGGATTTACTTTCGATTGAACTACTGTACGCATATATATACATTTGTGTTTCGTTTTTCAATACTCACCAATAAAGCTGTGAATGCTTGAAATGATGTGGCGAAAGATTCACTTTGTTATGGAAATAGAGTTGCACACATCGGATGGAATGGTTTGTTTTCGTGTACGCACGATATATCAAATGTACTGAAGGTTACTCTGACCAGATTAGGGGGGTCTCCTCAGGACCCCCGTCCCTATGGAGAATGAGGTTAAGATCGAGGGTCTGACTGGGGGGCATGGTCCTCTTCCCTCAAAATACCAGCTGCTGTTTACTTACTTATCTACCTCCCAAATCTAGAGCAGAAGTAAGAGTCTACATACAGTACAGTCTACATGTAGGTGGGAGACATTCAACTAAGCTCCCCTCCACCACTACCATTCATCATGAAAAAAAAAATATCATCCCTGCTTCAGAGTTATTTATAGCCACCAATCAGTAAGCACTGCCACTTGTTCATGGTCTCAAAATAGACATCCGTTTCCTCGCAACTCTCAGACTAGCCGCTGAACAGTAAACTAGCTCCTCGCCACACAACAGCATCTACTGTAGCCCGTTGCTATGGCAATCGGAGGCAGGCACGTAATATTATCAAGTGTTTCCAGTAAAATGAAAGCTCAGACAAAAGAGGGAGAAGACTGCTACCTATCTGTTAATTGTAATATATATAGCCGAGGAAATGATAACTGATCAGATGAGTGTTGTGGACATAGTAGGTCATTGCTCTAATGCTCAGATTCCACTCAATCTAAGCCTTCATTAAAGACAGAAATAATCGCAGTGAATGATCATGGAAATAAGACTGCATTAGTCAAGTTATATTTTTAAACAATTCCGGGCATATTAAATATATGTTTTTTCTTTGAAAGACTAGCCACAAACAATAAATTGCATCATTTTGGAACTTCCAGTCAACAACATGCAATATTTTCAAAAAAGTGCTTGTCAAGACTATATTCGTAACACATTGAAACAGGACTTCAAAAAAAAAAAATTAGTATGGAAAAGGAATAATTTGCTTGTTAACAATAGGGAGATAACTCTTACAGCATTCTATCTAATAATGCAAACCGTTTTGGATTGATTGATTGGTTTTACGCCGTGCTTAAGGGTATTTCACTTAAATGGCAGCAGTGTATTCCAACAACAATTGACACTAGCATAAAACCTTTTTAGAGAAAGATATTTACATGGCATCTTACACAGAATTAATGTTAAGTTGCCATGAAGGCCATTCGATATTAAGCTTATATTGAGTGACATATTTATATAAATAAAGGCAGAAAGTATCTATATAATTCTTAATCTCAAGTTGCCGTAGAAACTATTTATTTATCATCTTGAAAGGAGGAAATGTCTTCAATAAATAAAAGCAAGGGGGATCTAGGACAGGTCAGATACATATAATCTAGACATTACGTAAGATTGAGCTTGTATGTAAATAGTTCATGTAATTATGTATTCTCTTTCTGTCATACAATCTTCAGTTCCACATGTACCTTCAATAATTACCTCTCAGAATACCCCACCCACGCTCAGCAGGGGGCCTCGTCTACATTCACCAAGTTAATTATCGCTATAAATGTAAAGGATGTGCCCCAAATTAACAAGAAGGCATCAGACATTGCTTGACGAAATGCCTGCCATCGCTGCCACTAGTACATACACTTGGCAGGATGCAAACCAAATACAGCTGCAGTCATTATTTTGTAACCAAGCCATTATTGCCGAGCTTTTCAATGACTGTACAATGACTGTACACTCGGCTATCTCTATCCTTAAAATATATGCAATACTTTCCATAGAAAACCTATGTGGGATTTGCATTATTACTAAGTGATTTTTTGTACATTGCATATCTGCTTATGGAGAATATGGAATGCAACAGTCAACAAGGTAAAATAATACATTGGGGAGGGGTAGCTTGGCCTTATGAGAAGATGAAGACAGCCACAAAAAACAAAGTCTGCAGTAATCAAACAATATAACTCTTTGTTTGTGTGTTTGGTTGGACTTTTACAATGTAACTTAATAGGGTTATTCACTCATACCATGGTGTGCCATCCCCATTGGCTTGTTCAATTGGGATTTTATGATGTACTTAAGGTTATTTCACTCAAATCACTGTGTGTCAGCCCAATTAGTGAAAGAAATCATCATAGACACCACTGGCAACAAATAATGACAAGAAATTAAGAATCACCACAGGGGTTCATAGACGTCCAAATATTGAGTTTTTTATTGAACAAATTCATTTTTTTAAGTGTCATATTGAATTGTTTTCATTTTTTAACATCCAACTGTTCATTTTTATCATACTTAAACATAAGAAATGGAGTCTGAATTGATTTATTTTTAAAAATAATGCGTTAAAATGATGTCTCAAATTGAGTTTATTCTCCAGCTTATTAAACTACCATTTAGGGTAGTTAAACTGGACGTCTATGAACCACTGCACCAGCGCAACAAATGGGCTATATGTTGCCAGTTACACGTAGCTCTGAGAGCACCAGGGCAACAGGAAGCTTCCTAACAACCATCTCTTACTATTAGCACAAAAGACATCATAACAATCAGCTTTGTTTTTCACCTTAACATAGAGAGCACCAGGTCAAAAGAAACTTTAACCTACTACCAGATTTGTTTCATCAGGATTTTAGTCATAATTTTAGTCATAATTTCTACTTCATGACGGCTGTGTATTCCTTCAATAATTGACACTAGCACAACCATAAAACGTGAAGTGTTTCTAGATTATATATAACAAATGCCTGCATAATGGCAAATGGAAATTGACAATGGTATGTTTGTTTTGTTATTTGATTGGAGTTTAATCGTGCTGCCTTAAGGGTATTTCACTTACATGTATATAACGATGGTTTGTTTGTTTGTTTGTTTGATTGGTGTTTAACTATATAACGATGGAAGTGTCCCTTTCACATTGTTCCTTGCTTTAATACGGTGGAAAACTGAGAGACCTTGCAGCGCCTTGAACAAACTGCCCGTAACCAGAGGTCAACCTTAAGTCTGACCTCTAAACATAGTGTTAGCCAGAAAGAAGTCTCCCTATATACCAGAGAAGCCTTTGGAGACAAATTGTTTTAATCAAATTTTACTATGGACATGAAAAATATCAAATGAGACACACTGTCTTAGACAAAAAAAATAGAGATTTGTGACTAAATATTCAATAATTATTTTAAAATTTGGGTTGAAGTAATAGGACAGGACTGTTTAGATGGTTGCTTTGGTTGTTCTTCACCTCAATATACTAAAGTATGTTACAGATACTAGTACATGCATTGAACAGTTTGTAAGTTAATTGTTGTTTAACATCGTACCCAAGATAATATGACCGGATTGTGTACTTATTCTGCCTTTAACTCAAACTCATCGGAAAACCGAGATCAAACATTGTAAAAACCTCTGTGACAGTCAGTGTGATTTTATGTGACCCTCTCATATACCTGAGGTCCATTAGGGGACTTGAACTCTTGAGCAGTACATTAATTGATGTTTTATGCGGTGCTTAAGGGTACTTCACTTATATGAAGGCAGTGTATTCCAACAATAATTGACACTAGCACAACCATGTCATGTGAAGCATTTCCATAATGTTGGAAAATTAATTTTCCTCCAGTGCTAGGTAAAGACAGCATTGCTCCTCTTCAAACAAACTACCCTTAGCCAGAGGGCCAGCATTACATTGAAGGAGGATCAGTAGTGTTATATCATTTATATGTTATTAGCAAACTATGTTGGTGGCCCTTATGTGTTTATACACCCTGTTGAAACTTCATAAGGTTTTCTTTCCAGTGTCATATACTACATGTAATAGAGAGCTTTATGCAGAATATTAAATCAAGGATGGTCCTTCAATAACTCAACAGTGTACAAGGGGACATAACTCCATTGATACCATATCTGAATGTACATGCATTGCATAAGTAACACAATCATGTATAACATTTCTAGATGTGCTTTTTTTTTTGGAAATTGAAAGTTATAAATCTTATGTAACAGAGGTGACGGAATTGATTACTGATTTACTACTTTGTTTGTTTTATGGGGTTTAATGTTTAATGTTATTTCAGTTGTAGGACGACATGCCAGCCCAATGGGTGAAGGAAATCACCCCCTACACCACTGGCAAAAAACCAAGACAACACAGGAAAAAACATGAAGCTCTGCTGTCCAAAAGCTTGGCTCGCCAAAGAGCACAAGAAATGACCTATTGATAGTGTAATGACCGTACTAAAATAAATGACAAAAAGGATACTGCTCCTTTTATCACCAGAATATTTGATACAAGATTGATGATAACAAGAGTTTTAACTAGTGTTACAGAGTAAAAAGAACGGACTCGGGCTTAAGTGGTCTCCAGGTGCATTTTGGGAAGGATTATGCATTTAAAAGTGGTACCATCGTGTCCAGCGTCCCCGATCACATATGAAACCAGAAAGGATATTGCTCCTTTCATCACCATAATATTTGATACAAGATTGATGATGACAATTGTTTTTACTAGTGTTACTGTGTAAAAAAAGGGGCACTGGTTTAAGATAAACATCCGCCCTTAGAAAACTTTGTCTTCATAGGGTCATATATTTTGCCAATCGCAGTGACGTATCACATATGGTCTCCGTGTACACTCATATAGAATATGAAACGGTCATGTCAAACTTCTAAATGAAGTTTGATAAAAGTTAGATTTGACCTGTGATGATTCA
>JAQQZZ010094964.1:0-17186 GCA_030265115.1 Mopalia vespertina | reverse complement strand
ATATCAGAGATACAGAGATTAACCAATGAATATGTATGTAAAGGGAATGGGTGTTACAACCTGTCTGATACAGAGGGCAGTTTCGCCTTAACCAGTAGGTCCTTTAGATTTTTGTTTCTCTTGTATGCTATAATGGGTCTCAATTACCTGAAGGTTGGCTCATTTGTCCCATGTTCGCTTGATACTATCCAAAGTTTTGAACGACTAAAAAACAAGTGTTATATTGTGTCCATAATTGTCCTTATTTTTCTTTGTTGGTCTTTGATACTATCCTTATCATCAATACAAACTGGGCACTTAACACATTTTGTACACCCAATTCAAAATTTATGGTGTGCCGTATGCTCCCCAATTTTTTTAAAATTCTAACCCTGCAGACAAATAGAATACTTTGGCTTGTGTTATGTGTGGCCTGGTTGGCTGGCAATGGCTCTACAGCTTATCAAAGGAGCTGTTGTTCAGTTCTCTGTACTGGTATCTCAGCACATGTTTTTGAAAATGTTGACAGTTCACAATGTACTAAAGGCAACTGGTTTTATATGGATAAATTTGTAAAAACTGCACCCAATGTGTCTTGCTTTGCCCTGATATTGCCTGACAATAATACTGGGCTGGGTGACTCTTTTTCTAGGGGAAGAAACCTGGACAGTTTTACATGATACACTATTAAGCTGGTAAAACAACAACACGTTATTATAGCAAGCGCGTCTTGTTTACCTCACCCACAGATTATTTTGTTACTGTTGGTTTACTGCTTATAAAATCTATATTTGTGCATATTGCTAGAATAAAATTGGCAGACAAGGACAATGTTTGTTAAGCATTATAACTATCTGTAAAAACAACCCATATTTTTCCAACTCCTGCAACTTCCGCATTTCATGCAAGGCATTCAAGCTATGACTTACATGTAGATAGGGGAAACTCCATTTGGAACAGTCCGTGGAGGAATGACGAGTCAGTACCGGTTATACTGGGATTAGGCAACTTAAACAAATGTTCTATAACAAGCTCTTCTTAAGACAGCCAATTTAGCGATGATAATTTATCTCATGATCAGAATTTTGATGAAGATAATGAACAAATGTCTAATTCAAATTATAAAACTTAGATATTTGTATCCTAATTTATCCATACATTAAAGTATAGTGAATTTTTTTTTAAACGAGCAAATAGGCTAGTCAATATTGGGACTTTTTTTGGAGGTATCAGCCGTTTGGGACTACCTTTAAGGAGAAGCCAGAAGTGTGTATTTTAAAAAAATACGGAGTAATCCGAAAATAATACCTTAACACTTTCCTTTACCGTGGGATTTGGAGGTGGTTTTGGTTTAAAAGCCAATTCCTTTTTAAGACTTGCTATGTCCTTGTTTAAAGATATGATCTCTTCATCCTGAAAAAAAAAATGTTTCATTTTAAAAACATGTTTGTAATATCTGCAATTGTAACACAATGAACATTCAAAAGCTACTAAATCTCTTAAGCTAAAAAACAAGACTGGTCCACAACATTTGAGACACAGTTATGGAAATAGAACCCTTGACACCCAGTATCAGAGTCAGTAATCAAATAATAATTATTGTCCATATTTATAAAGGTCATACATTTATTCCAGATTAGACTTTTATTCTGGTCCTATTTCAGTACAGGGTCTATATTAGTGGTATAAACTATTGTTCTGTGATATCCTCTGTACAGTACTTGTGCTCAACACTGTAATAAAGTATGAAGAATGTAAATTTTATTATCAAGCCTTGTCTGTACAGTAACACCACGTGTCATAGCAACAAACATGCGCCAGTAGTTACAGGTTTGTTAACACTCATTGTCAAGCATAATTTTTATGCTCTCGATATGGACATATTCATTTTCCACACCAAAAAATGCTATCACCAATATTCTGCCCCTCGTAAATCCAGCCACTGTGTAATTCCACAAACTACCACTCATCCACAGCTACTGTTTGTGTTTCATTTGCTGCTGATGTTCTCACAGGTGAATGAAAATTCATCCTTGTCATCCGTGAATGTGTTCAAGTTACATCCTACACATGCCAATTTTGGCAACATTGAATGACACAATAAACCCCGTCAAAGTTTGTTACAAGTTCTCCTAGTATGAAAGCCTCTTGGTGACTTTCGAGCCAGTGTCTCCACTGGTCTAGCCCTAGCATTTAAAGCCCTCACACACATTCCGTTATTAGCCAAATATGGGATTTCTATTGTCAATTGCGATCCCAAAAACCCTGTAGCTGAAATAGCTATACATAAGTTGGAGAACAAAAATACTTCATCGGCTACCCAGTGCTGGTGGACTTTCGTCCCTTTTCAGTGAAAGTACATCTTTTCAAATAAGAGGTTTCAAAGAGAAGCTAGTTTATAAGGGAAGAAAGTGGCTACACCAGTATTTACTGATTGGTTAGTTTACTGCAGTGTACATCTATATGCAGCTGTTTATTAATACGCAGCAGGGGCATCATTTTTCCCTCTTGCTCTGACTGTTGTTTCCATGTGTGTTGTGTTGTAAGTAAGGCTATGAAACAAAGATTTCCTCATTATCTGAAACAACATTTAGCAATCAATTTCGTTGAAGAGAAAAAACAAAAGTTACAATATAACTAACCTTTGTTTGCATGTCATTCTGGAGATTGTCTAGCTTTTTCTCCTGTTTTTCCAATTTTGAGTTCAAAGCCTTCTATATATTGTAAACAACAAATAGAACAAGAGCTCAAGTGAGTCACAATATACACCCGAAGAAATCTTGCCACATGGAATATTAAAATCAAGTTTGAATAGAATCCACCAGGTGCCCAGCAAACAAAACAATGTTGCGACAACATTTTATTTTGGTCGTGTAACGTTGTTGCTACAGAATTTTGTGGACTACCAGTAATGTTGCCACAAGCTTAGAATACAACCAAACAGCAACGAAATAGAATGGTAAATGCTAAGTTTGTCAAAAGTTTTCAAATTAACATACAGAAACGAAACTTAGACTATGCCACCAGGTGGCACCACCTGTAGTCCGATGTCAGGTCACATGGAACAATCATATAAAGTTTGATTTAAATTCCACCAGAAGTTTACATGTTAACATACAGAAAGCAAATTTAAACTTTGCCACCAGGTGGCGTCTGGTCACATGGAACAATGATATAAAGTTTGATTCAATTTCCACCAGAAGTTTTTAAGTTAACATACAGATTGTAGGCTTCAAATTTGCAGATTTAATGCGTCATACACGCGTCTTATACGACAAAAAATTGTGTCTTACCAGCCAACAAGCCACATTTTAAAAAAGACGCGTCATAATTGCGTCATACTCCATAGGAACGAATCAATGGACATGCTGTTTTGTTAAATCTTCCCGCCTCACAAGGAAAAAAATGATGTGTTTTTAATTAAAGAATTTAATAAATTTAAAATATTAAAGTCAAATGACACGTTCTAGAAGGGATGACTGAATGATCTGTTGGGGAAAATGCATTACTCGCTGTTGTTGTTTGTGTTTAAAGCATTCCAAATACCAGAGCGTGGAGAGTCTTTAAATTGAAACTTCTCTCTCAACATAAATATGAACTAACTAATTGACATGCAAATCTTTTTTCTAGAATAAAGAACTTCTCGAATATCATCAGTTTCGTTTCAAGTAAACGTTTTAGACATATAGTACTGATCAGAAACATCAGGACCATAATGTATGTGCTAATTAAAGGCACATTCTGTGTCGAATTTCCACACAATTCTGCGGTTAATTTAATCAAATCAACCATAACACAGAATGGAGAGTCAATTGCCATATCCCTCTAGGGACTCATTCAAACTGCTCACAGTGACTAAAATGTTGGGTAACTGTAAAGCTCATTCAACATAAGTACGGGTCACTTTATGAATATGAAAAAACATATTTTCCAGTAGTATAAACTTTGCAAGTACCGATGAGCTTGTTTCACTAACATCTTGTAATATTTAATTGTGAATAATTTGTGATCAGAAAGACGGAGAATATAGTATATGGACTATTATGCAGTCATGCAGTTAATGTTTTGAAATCACAAAGTGCTGTGCTGCAAAACAAAATGCCCAAGAGCGATCAAATTACCAAATTTAGACTTTGCCAACAGGTGGCGCCACCTTAAGCCGATTAGGGTACAACCTGTAGGCCGACATATGCCAAAACTTATCCCAAGCGACGTCTTGTCATATGGAACAATCACACTAAGTTTGATATGAATTCCAAAAGAAGTTTTCAAGTTAACATACATAAACCCAAGTTAGACTGTGGCACCACCTGTAGGTCGACATACTCCAAAATCAATCCTAAGCGACTTTTTGTCACTTGGAACACACAAACTAAGTTTGATTTGAATTCAATAAGCGGTTTTCAAGTTAATGTCGGGAAACCAAAATGTTGACAGATGGATGGACAAACAGACAACCCCAAATCATAGTACATCCTGTCACACGACGAGCATATAAAAATGACAGCATTACCAAAATGTTAACGGACGATATTTAGTAAAGGGAAACAGACTTACATGTTAATGCAACATTTAGATATATTGCTGAATGAGAATTGTAACATTCTTTTATAAAATTTTAATTTTATTTCACAAAAAATACAAACATATGAAATTAATTATTACAGATTTTTAAATCTAATTAAGAACAATTGTAGAAGTTGAACATTTGAGTAATCTCATAAGCTTTGTAGGCTAAATGAAATGTTAAAAATGTCATATATAAAACTAAAACAAAATGCTGATTATAGCTGTCTTCAGCAGACTGTTTTTGAAAAATAAAGGCATCTGTTGACACATGAAAGCAAAAAAGATAACTTTTACCTTTTCTTTTTCAACTTTGTCAAGAGACTGTTTTGTGTCATTGAGTTCATCACTTAGATCTGGCACAGACATTTCATCCTGCTGTCAACAGAGAAAATACAAGAATCTAAATGAACAACTTTCAAAAAGAGACATTATTTTACTCCAATAATTTGTTTTTATCTAAAGAGTTGGACAATAAAACAGCATTACCTTTTTGCTGAGTTCATCCACCCTTAATTTCAGCATATCAATTTCCTTTTCTTTTTGGTCTACAATGCTCTGGTTGTCTTCCTTATATTTCTCAAGAGTGGCCATCATTTCACCAAGTTCATGTTCACATTTAGCACTTGCAGTTTCTTTCTCTTTCACAGCCTTTTCATTTTCTTTTTGCATCTTCTTCACCTGTATTAATAACATAAAATGTGCACAAAATCTGTTTGTTTCAATGAGTGCCATACTGAAATCAATCTGAATCCTGTTTTATGTATTTTACACATTAATTTTGTACAAAGAAACTAAAGCAGCTGCATAACAAAATGCAGCAGAACTTGCCATTATGCCAAAATATTAAATTTATTAAAGTTTGTAAAATGATGATCAAAAACTCAGAACCACAGTAATGCATTATGGTATAGAGATGTGCCAAATGTAGGACAAAAAACAATCAGTCTGGCTGGCATAACATCATGCTGGCCAATGATAGAAATTCTTTTGTGCAGTAGTTTTTTGACACAATCTCTGTTGTATTGGTATTTCTGCGCTAAGAGATATTCAATGTAATATAAACATGAAAAAAAACAGGCCCCTGGAGAATCCGCTTTTTGCACAGCGCCCTCCAGCAGTAGAACTGTAGGTGACAAGTGATGGCAAAAGTTTCTGCGAGTACATGATGCCATCGGCTGAAGCTTTAAATAGTGATGAAGTTTCGAGCTACAATATAATTCAATATATTGTCTGTCTTTGCTGACTGTGTCAAACTGTTTGAATACAAAATTATATTTCATCTTGGCCACTATTTATATCTAAAATACAGTCTTCAAACCTTCTTGACGTTTACATGGTATGTATTTGTTTATTTTATTTATACCTGACTTATAATGGACAAAAAGAAAGAGAGGAAACATCAGAACTATCCCCACTCCCCTAAAAATGAAATAAAACAATTATAAAAAATTTAAACACCTACAACAAACAAACAAAAAGAAACTGAGGGGTCAAAACGAAAAGTTAGCTTTATAAAAAAAATATAATATAGAGGATACATTGTGTTATAAATGTGAATTACCATCTGCTCTATGATTTACCCCCATGTTCTAAAAAGTGGGGATAAATACACCCTGTGAAAAAAAAACTATCTGGAGCCCTGTGTATTCAATAATTCTATTTTACTTTGAATGATTATCTCAACAAATTAAAGATATGTTTATTTATTTTTTCCTGACACAACATATTTACATAGCAATGCTATTTTATTAATTAATCATGAAATAACATTATACCTGTTCTTTAGCCTTATGTACAAGTTCTTTATCATGATCAATATGCTCCTGTAATGTCTCAACCTGTCTCTGCAGCTCTTCATGAGTGGCATTAGCAGAATTAATTTCAACATCTTTTTCTTCAACCAGATTCTCCAAACTGCTCTGGCTTTTAGACAGCTTATCTATTTGTGATTTAAGATTTTTGGCCTGTGAAAAATAAAAGAATCAAAAGATTAATTAATTCGTATCACAAGTTACATTCAAACGCTTCCAGTTCATCAAAAATTGTTGGCACAAATTACTATGTTATAGATGAGATAGAGACTATAGTAAAGATACATGTAAAGGAATTTAGCACATTCACAGAAAAACAAACATATGCATGTAGGATGACTAAATATAAAAACCATTAAATTCCTGTGTATTTACATAAAACTAATTAAAATTTGTAAATATTCAAAATACCTACAAAAATTAAACAAAGTAAGCAAAGATAAAAAGCTTTAAAACATACCTCCTTTTCTAATTCTTTTAAATGTTTGTTTTTCACAGTTGTTTCAGCTTTCAAAGATTTAAATTTAGTTTCAAGGTCAGCTGTTGACTTACTCTTTACAGCCAGTTCTGCTTCTAAGGCTTGAGCCTGCATCAAAGAAACAATAGTTTGGCATTTAATATTGCAACAACAGTCACAAACCTAAAGGCAAGCCAACTTAATGTATTGCTGGACCCCTGTGCATGCCTGCAAAAATGTCTGGACTTTCTAGACAGGTGCAATGCCAATTGAAATAAACCTAAATATAAATACTTCTACTGTTCTATACAGTTAAATAATCTTTTCTTTCATCGTAGCCCAATGTCATGGCTATAGAATAAAGGCTTGCTCCGGAGGGCCCAATAGTTCGCTAATCAAGCTATCTTAATACAACACAATGCCCTTATGACACATGAATAGTTGAAAACAAAGATTGTACCAGCAAAAGGCACAGCCTGTCAAATTAAAAAATTTGGTTGCGAAAAACAGAAAAATGGGTAATAGGTGAAGAACCCTTAGACATTGTTAGCAGTTACAAATATTGGGGTATGACGTTTTCTTCTAAACTTAGCCTACATGCTGCCATTGCTAGATTTGCTTTACCGGGTAAATGTGCTTTGTTGGAAATATTAAGAGAATGTGGTATTTAGGAAACATGCCCATTAACATATTTTTTAAATTGTTTGACACTCAAGTCAAACCCATTCTTCTGTATGCGTCAGAATTGTGGGGTTTCCAAAAATATGAAGCTTAGGAACAAATTAAGTTTCTGGCCTGTAAACGATGGTTGCGAACCGGTAGTTGCACTCCAAATGCTATGGCTGTTGGTGAATGTGGTCGTTATCCACTATTTTGTTCTACTGCCATAAGGTGTGTTTAATATTGGTTGAAGTTGTTAGATATGCAAAGTACAAGATATCCCAATAAGGCTTACATCATGTTATTGCATCTGGACAACACAGGCAGACATACATGGGCAATAAATGTTAAAAAGTTATTAAATAACGTAGGAATGGGCTTTGTTTGGCAAAACCAAGGGGTAGGAAATGCGACTAAATTTCTATTTGTGTTTAAACAAAGGTTATTTGACATTTCTTAGCAGGACGGGTCAAATATTATCAATTCTAGTACAAGATATAATGTTTATGGTATGTATAAGTCTGAACTGAAAACAGAAAAGTATTTAACAGGGGTGGTACCAAGTAAATCAAGTTGTGATATGGCGAAAATATGGGTAGGAAATGCTGGGTTAAATGTAGAGGTTGGGAGGTTCCTTAAAATCCCACGCAGCATGAGAAAGTGTACTTTTGTAATTTAAATGTAATCGAAGACCAGTACCACTTTATTATGGTTTGTTCAGCATATTAAGACTTGCAAAAACAGCATTTGCCACCAAAATAGCTGTCAAAAAGAAATTTCCACAGATTTCTACTGCTAATGACATGTGAAAATACAATTGTTTTGAAATGCCTCACATCTTTTTGTCATGTAGCCAAAAGTAAATGTATGGATATGGTACAGTCGTCCAAACCATGTACTCTATTAAATATATTAATATATGCATGTATTCAGGCCTATGACCTAACATACTGTTAATAAAGATGATATAATAAAGCAACACCCACTAGAGGGACCCTTCTGGATGGTTACATCACCCAGGTGAGGAATTATTTAATAAAAAGCAGAACATTTTGGTCTGTTTTTTGAAAAGGGAAAGTATGATTACATTAACATTGGCTAGGTGATCAATTTCGCGCATGCTGACAGCTGCTCTCCATCATCTTTGCATTATTTTTTTTAACCAACTATATTTGCATATTCAAGTGCTAAAACGTTCTCTCTCCTAAAAGACATGAAAAATATAATGTATTTTATTTGTACATGTTTCCAGCCTTATTCACCGTATGCAGGATCCAGTGAGAAATTTTCTAACTGAAAATTAGAGGTCAAGAGAAATTTTACATTTTTCCAGGGGTGCCCCTGTGTTGATTTTGGTGAATTGATTGATGTTCAATTCGTCTTTAATGGCATTTCACTGAAAGGGAAAGACAACTGGTTTTCTACCTAAATTATTATTTTTATTGCATATTTTCAAAGACAACAATCTGTATTGCACTTGCAATCAAATTAGCATAGCCATTTTGCTATTTTTCATAATTTTCAAAAACATTAAATAGAAAAGAAAAAACAAACTGGAACAAAATTATTTTATAGAATACAATCAAAGAGGACACTGAATCAGACTAAGATCTTGTTTACCAATTTTGCCAACAAGAATTTTATTAAACTCAACATAGGGTGGCATATAGACCCCTAATGTACATGATAACCATGGTAACCACAGACATGTCAAACAAGGGGTGGAAATTGTGATCAGACCAGTCGGGCCTGCAGGTTTCAAGAGTTACAGGCCTGATAGCAATTTTACAGGCCTCTTTATCCTGCAGGTTCCAAATCTACAGGCCCATCAAACATCTTACAGGTCCAACCCAATATTGATATTCTCACACACACCTTGATGATTTTTGTGATTTTTAGGCCACTGTACTTCCTTAAAATCTTTAGTTTGGGGCAGAGGCTGAGCCAGAAATCAGAAGTATGGTGTCCAAAATGGTCCTTTTGCTTCACATTTCAATAACAACTGGGTGTCCAATTTTGCCAGTTTTCCTATCTCCTGCATGTTAAACAGGTCGACAGGTGTCTGCCTAAGCCCTTTGTTTGGGGTGGCCCATACTGAGCTAGTCAGACCTAGAAACACCATTCGCCAATCATCAAGTTGACCAGGCCTTTGGATAATCTTTGGAGTCATAAAGTCTGAATTTGTAACATTACATGTATAAATACATTACTTCATCAAGTATTCAGTTTGCTGGGCTCAACTAGAGACTGTTCAGTTTGAAGTGAGTGAATAATGATACAGGCCCGATGGATTACACATATGTTTATAAAATCTACTGGCCAGTTGGGCCTGCAGGTCTTGAAATTTACCAGCCCAACACAAAAACTTCCAGGTTTTGGCCTGCAGGCCGGCTTAATTTCCACCCCTGTCAAACATATAGTATGCAACTTGTCTTCTTCTAAGGAAGTATGAAAATCCAAGAAATGGCTAATCTGTAATAACAAAAGGTACAACTACAGTTGATGGGGAATGTGCCTACCAAGATAGGCCTTATAGCTTTTAACTTCTGCTCTGGCACTTTGGGGACCTCCAGATGGAGGCGGGACAGATAGACGGTCTGACGCTGGCAAAATCATAACAGGACTGATTTTCATCATGCGTATAAAAATTATTTAATAATTATTAATTGAAAAATTAATCATTGACAAGTTGAAAGTCAAATTCATTATCTTTCAAAAATTTAAACAAAAACAAAGGTACATGATTAAGGCATGGCTGTACTTATAAGTTGTTGGACTTAAAACTTACCATCTCTTCCTCCTTTTCTTGTTTGTTATTCATTTCTTCCCATTTTTGTTCAAATCCCATTTTTTCCGTCTCAGATTTTTCTCTGTAAATTTAAAAGGAAAATTAACTGCCAAGAACAATGGACCTTGATAAAGATAAAAATTAACTCTGGAGCACAAAGATATTTGGTATTTGATTGGTTTCTAGACTTTTGAAAATCACATAACATCTGTACATGTATTTCAAATTATTCTTCCATGGTTCGCAATGGATCTTCTGTCTGAGACTTTGAAACTATTACGTTTTATTTAGTTAACAATAATTGTTATGAATACCCTATCTAGAACATATATTATTTAAAAGACCATTTGAAAGAACAATCATTTCTTGAAATATTAACCCCAAAGATTTTTTACAACTGTACAGCTACAAGTATTGTCAAACTCAGATTGTCAGTTGTTCTGATATAACATGTAATACTGTTTTGGCATAACTTCAAACTTTTTATAGAATGAAGTACATCTCAATTTGTACACAAATTTAAATCAATATAAGGTTAAACTGCAATGTTAATGAATGGAAGTCTACAACACTACTTCATTACCTCAGAATAACATTTTCTTGTTCAAGTTGTTGCAGCTTGGATACCTTGTCTTCTACAACACTATGTTGCTTCTGTATACAAAAAGGTTGAAAATACATGTAATAAAGAACAAAATTGACATAATTAATGTATGCGCTAATCAATTTGAACCATCTTATCTGTCTAAACGTAAAATTGAATGAAAATATAGTAGAATACTTTCCATTAATTAAAATTCCGACAATATTGCTTGATGTAAAATAAGCAAATTGAAAGGAAATAAAAGATAGACTGACAGAAATGAACACAGTTATATTAACGTTCCAGACAATGCACCAAACAATGCAGCATACCAAATTTAATTACTAATAAATGGATACCTTTAAATCTTTCTCTAACTTTAATATCTCTTTTTTCTTTCCTCCAAGTTCCTTATTTACAGTCACATTTTCTTCCTTCAATGACTTGATAACACCATTTTGATCTTGTAACTCCTGACTGAAATATTATTACACTTGAAATAGTAACATTTTCATACAAGAGTTGGGTAATTCCAACAAATGAAAACTAATTTTGATTTGAATCATTCAGCACTTTATTTTGGCACCACAAGGAAAGTGAGAACAAAATGAGTCTTTTAATCTTCAAAGTTTTTTTAACTATAAGTGGAAACCAAGTTTTTAACATAGTAGAACACTTCACATTAAATGCTCTAAGGTGAAGTACTAACTGTAAGAGGACACCACCATCATATAAATACCCTTGATGACTGTGTTAAACAACAAACAAACAAGCAACAAGGGCAACCAGAAATGAATGGTGTTATTTTTCGTTCCTTGATATTAAAATATGTTAGCTCACTTTAACAATAAAGTATACTAACACAAACATATAAAATTGTGTAGTCTGGTGAAAGCCACAGTTAAATAAGCCAAAGTTATACATGAATATTAAAGCAGAAACACCCAAGAGAATATATCTAATGTTAAACAGTCAACCTCGAACATGACCTACCACATGACTTATCTAAGTCAACTTACCTCATGCTGAAAAATTACTATGAGAAAATATATTTTAATTTGTCTTGCTTATGATCAAATGTTTTAATGAACTATAGACAACAAAATAAATTTGTAGCATATTTAATAAGGTTTAAGACATAAAATTATTAAAGCTTAATATTTCTTGTTTGGTTTTATCAATCTGGTTAATAATTATGTCCAGTTTTTTTTTAGAGCACCTGTAAGCGCTTCAGCTGAATGGGCTAATTAATAATTTCACAATTATTGGCTTAAGTAAAATATTATCTGACAAGCAATGTTTATTATTTGAAAACTTACTTCTGTTTTTCAATCTTTTCCTCCAAATTTTGCATCTTTGTGTTCAGAAAGTCTTCATTGTCTTTGGACACATCTCGGGTAGATTTCAAGAACTTAATTTCTTCCTGTGTAAATGATTAGCAACTACATGTATTAAAACAAAATTACTGTGAAGAAAAATAAAATTAAAAAATCCTCAATAAAAATAAGAAAGCAGTTTATAAATAAATCAATTTGATGCTTATACTTGCCATTTGTAGTTCCAGCCTCTTCTCAAGATCCATTATATTTTCTTTCATGTCCTTTTCTCTGGTCAAAGATTCTTCTATTTTATTTTTGAAGCTTGATAACTCATTCTAGACAGTGATACAAATGTGAGAAGTTGAAATTTTTCTATAAATTTCCTCCTGAATAAGCTTCTAGCAATCGGTACATCGACATATATGTAATACAGTTATTTGTATCAATTCCACCAGGTTTGTCTACATTTACATACACAGTACACCATAATTAATAATTTTCTTTTTAATCACATTAAAATTACAACAACAGAAAAACTTAACAATATGACAGCTTAATACACGGCATAGCCCAAAACGAATTTGGGTCATACTTTAATCTTTTCAAAATATGTTTTGTATGTTAACATATGAGCAAAAGAAAACTATAGAGTATAGACTAGATTAAATGGAGTTGACCAAATCTGATAAGCATGTAACAATGTAATTTAATTGGATACAGAATAAGAGAGAGATTTCTTCAAGAGTTCTGAATGAGAAAAGAGGTTTTTATGAGAGAGATATTGAGGATTGTAGTTTCATTTTTTTTGGTGTTTTTTCTGCAAACAATTCTTTTAAATAATTGGGATAGATGATCTTCCTTGTTAGTCACTGGGCCAGCCATTTGAAGTCTGGATGATACCCTATTTTTTTTTCAACTATCACAGGACAAAATTTGAAAAATTAGCTTACAAAAAACAATTTCAACATGTCTTCGCAACAGAAAGGAGCACTTGGGTTCATTATAAAACTTGATTTTTTTTCAGGGCAGTATGGTTTTCTCTGTATTATCAATAACATTTATTTGACTGATTTTAATACAGGACAATAAAAGTAAATCAGTATTTTAATTTTAACACAATATTGTAAGAAAACTAAATAAATCTTCTTTTGTTAAGACAATGTACTATATATTGCTGTGAAACACTTAGTTTTACATTAGTGGTGTAAAAGATGGTTTGAATACAGGACATAAAAAGTAATCAGACAGTACTGTTAGTATTTATGTTTGTTTAATTTTAACACAATTTTTAAAAACTAGGACAAGCAAGAACAAGAGTTTTAGTGAACTAAACATATATCGTCATAGGGTGGCATATAAACCATTAATGTACATGATACCTATGGTAACCACAGACATTTTAATGGTGAATGTTGCATAAGCATGGGCCTCATAACATTTGAGGTACTGCAATGGAAATGAATTGGCACCATCCAGACAGTTGCCAAATATATGCTAGCTGTACCAAATTTGACCTGGCATATAAATTTTTTTTTTAAATGGTTAATCCACAAAAGCTAAAGGCACAACTACAGCTGCTAAGGAATGTGTCTACCAAGTTTCATTAAGTTTATTTGTTTGCAGGGTTCTTGCAACCCCATTTTTTTGCTGACAACATAAACAGAACAAATTTTAGAACATACAAACAGAACATGTTGTGCCAACACAAAGGCATGACAGGAACATTAAACCATAGAATAAGGAAACAATAGTCAACTGCATAGACTCTAATAGAATAAAATCCGGTAACACAACAAAAACAATTTTTTACCTGAGTTTCAGTTTTTGCTTCTTTTACTAATGACAGCTCTGAGTTTATGGTTTCCAATTCATGGGTAAGATTTGACATCTTTAATTCATCACTAGAGTGGACAGCAACAAAGAGTGTCTGAAGCAGAAAAACACATAACCAGCAGGGATTTTAAGCATAAGAAAACATTACTAACATACTCTAAGGACTATTTTATTTTAGATACACATAATACAATCCGGTAAGTACCAAGGACAGTTTTTTACATGTTCTATACTACAGGTATTGTGATTTTGTATCCTTTTGTTGGGGTATAGTCTACAAACCTTCTCTTTTTCCACTTCACTCAATTTTGAGATAATTTCAGTTTTCTCCATAATTAAAACATCTGCAAGAAAAGAAAACAACAACAATGCACTGAAAAGTTTATATAAGTCGACACATTGGTTCTTTTGAATAGGGAACGGTTTGCATCTCTAATGGCATGCATAATCATGCACAAGTAGTGTTTGACTACTTAGGTTCACTGCATATATACAGCCTATGAACATGTAGGTCTGTTTATTGTTGCGACTTCATTGTTTAAACAATTAATACATAATAAAAAAACATTATTTGAAGGCATGGACTGGGGTGGGAGGACGCATCAGTATCCTTTTAAGACTGTAACCCAGTCACTTTGAAGGATGATACATTGTATGTTAGAGGTTTCTTGTTTGATAGCCTTTCACTTGAAATGTAGATCACATAAATTTTTTGGAAATTACAGCAAAGTGGGAAATTGACTACATACCTCTTGAACATTTCAGTTCCTCAATAATGACTTGGGATTTTTCGTACTGCAGACGCAAATCTTTCAACCTTAACAAAACAAAGTATATACTTGAGAAATGTTACAAGTGTGACAGTATAAATTTTATAAACAGGAAACCCACAGCATGAGAGGACTTTTTATTATATAATGATAGTCTCATCAAACTGTTAACAAAAACATACATTTATGTTAAAATTTTTGGAAAATGTTAAAAATATTTTTTTTAAATTCAACTGATTCCATCAGTACTTTGTACCTGGTTTTCTCTTCTTCTAAGTACTGATTAGCAGTGGTTATTTCTTCTCTCAAGCTTAGAAGTGTATTTTCGTGGGACTGTTTCTGGGCTTCAAATTCATTGACAAGTTCTTCCTTTGTCTTGGTTGTTTCATCCAATACCTTGTTCATCTCATGGCAATGGCTCTCTAAAGTTACTTTCTCTGCCTGTATTTGTAAAAAAAATAAGATGTCAGCCTGTATTATTTTTGAGTCTTTAACCCACATAATCAATTTAAGTATCAGTAAGGGGGAATATCCAGGGCAATGGGAATCTGCAGATGTGATCCCAATTCTTAAATCAGGTGAAACAGATCTGTGTTCTTATTATCGACCCATCTCTATTCTGTCGACAATTTCAAAAGTCATTTAAAGACATATTCATGATGAACTGTACCAGTTCTTCAATACCCATGATTATCTTTGTGAAGCACAATCAGGATTTTGGTCAAATCATTCCTGCCAATTAAGTGCTCTTACTAAAATGGTGGAATCCTGGTAGTTATATATTGATAGAGGTGAATTTATTACTTGTGCGAAGCTGGATTTTCGGAAGGCATTCGACACTGAGTGAAAATGTAATGGAAAAACTAAAGATTTATCAACTGGATGATATAAGTTTGAATTGGATGAAGTCATCTTTTCAATAGAAAGTAATCAGACAAAATTGACAATGTGTTGCCTGATCCTCTCCGTATTCCCACTGGACCCGGGTCCCTCAGGGTTCTATATTGGGTCCACTTATTTTTATTATATTTGTTAATGATTTATTACTTTGTGACACTACCTGCATAATGGACCTTTTACACAGAAGACAATACTATATCTTGTCATGGTAAAGATGTGGGGGAATTAGAGAACATTTCGCGTAACGATTTGCAAGTTATTGACTTGTGGTGTCTGCAAAACAAAATGTACCTAAATGTGTCAAAATGTACTACCAGACCTTTGCTGCGAAAGGAAGCAAAGATCATGTATTAGGAAAGACTTAAATGGATTTCTGTTCAGGACAGAATTTTTTTTATCAAAAAGCTGTTCTCATGTTTAAAGTTATTAACAATCAATGCCCTGAATACTTGAGTAACCTTTTTCAATATATGAGTGACTTCACCACACGTTCCTTGAGATCAGTCAGCAGTAATAAATTATATGTCCCCAAACCCAAAACAAGCTACATGTCACAAAGTCATGTGTACACTGGATCTAAACTTTTTAACAGTCTCAGTCAAGAATTACAGAATGCTACTTCACTCCCAAGTTTCAAATCAAAAATGATAAAAATTTCTTCAGAGTGACTAAATGTTGTAAATCCCAGAGCTGTGTGTTTTATTTGGGTTTGTAAATACATGTATACATATAAAATGTGTAATATATAAAATGTGGATAACTTGTTTAAGTCAAATACCTTGAAATGCATGTTTTAGTTAGTATATTCTCAGAAAGTTTGTGTAAAAGTAGATATTTGTTTGTTTTATGTACCTGTTGTATAGCTAGCTCTGTGTTTAAGTTAATCCATATCTGTTAATTCTGTCCCTTTGAGGGCCTCGGGGAAGAACAGTTTTATACAAAACTGACGGAGTTCTTATTATACCCTCATTAAATACAGATATATATATATATATATTCTTGAATAAACCAGATATCCCCAGTATATCACTCACAACAGACGTAAAACACTCTTTAGACCCAAAGACAATACTTGCCCAATCAGTTGATCAGTTCACATTGAATTAATCCTTGAAATATGATAATAACATAAATAATCTAAATTACCTCAGTATATCAGACAGTTGACAGTTATTGTAGGTGTCCAAGCAAAATAATAATAGAATTGAATGTTCAGATTTGAAAAATAAAGCATATATATTTAGAGAAATAAGGTTTCCCAAAAAGGATAATAAAAGCAATATTATTAACCTTGGTTAATTTCAAATCATCCAGTGATTCTTGCAAAAGGTTTGACTGTCTTGTGAACTCATCCTCTGTTTGCATCAAACTGTCTTTTAACATTTCTGAAATTTACAATAAACCATCATTTGTTTTATCCTGCTGCTATTGATACAGGCCTGTATTTAAAAAATCAGCAAACCAGGGGAAAATGCAAATGTTAGGTTATCTCACAAAATTTTAGAGGACCGATTTTA
>JAQQZZ010094953.1:0-17187 GCA_030265115.1 Mopalia vespertina | reverse complement strand
AACATTGTTATTACGTTGTACAAAACGTTACCAATTCACAACTAAGTCACAATGAGTCGACTTGTGCTGTTACAACGTTAAACTGTAACGTTTTCCTGTGAATTTTTGACAACGTTATAATAACGTTGTATCAACTGGTACAAACTAACAACCAAATTTCAGTACAGATTTATGTTGCTGCAACGTTGTTATTTGTTTACTATGCAACGTTAGCAAAGTATTGCTGGTATACAACGTTGCAGCTTCGTAGTTTGTTTGCTGGGTTTCCCGAACGCTTTGCCAATTTATATCGTATGACATCTATTTAAGCATCATTCCAATCAATAGCACATTTAGCATGAATGACAACATTTTGCGATAAATTGTAATTACCATATTGTCCCATTTGTTCAGCCTTAATTTTAACTTAAAACCGTTTGTGGATTAGCGATTGAGCTAGCTACATGAACTTAAATGTGACCAGATCTGTTGAATACTTGTACATTGGAGCATCCCGAGCTGAACTATATCAACTAAGTGTTCTACATGTGGGATGACCCTTACATATTTATGTTCACCGTGTTTAGTTAGCAATAAGTGAATAGCTTAACTCTAGGCTTATTACATGACGACTTATTACTAAAAACACATTATGTCCCTACTGTCCATGCACGAATTCCTAATTTCCGTCCTAGATAAAACCACACAAATACATAAAAAAAACAATTGATTAAAATTTGTCAGACATTGTTTTTCGATTTTGTCCCTACTGTCAATGCACGAATTCCAAATTTCCGTCCAAGATAAAACCACAGCTATTATTGTAGTACTCGACTGTGGGCTTTTATAAGCCATAGCGAATGCGGGTAAACAAATTTCCAGAATTAACACTGGCAGTGTGAGAAAAGCTGATGTTCTACTCTCTATGCATAGTTTAGGTCACCCAGCACCTTTACCCGAAGTGTTCGTATTAAATATTTAATAAATAAACCCGTGTGTAATATAGTCCTCAAACTGACAGGAGCATCCCACAACATATTCTATATACTGGAATTTGGGCAAAAGCCACACTATATAGTTATTATTACACGTTCCAAAGTTTTACCGTCGGCGTCTTTAAGACAAAATAAATGGTTGACATCCTTGTTTTCGGTACACGTTTCTAATGCAGACTATGATTCATCGTATGAATAACAAGGTGCACTTATTTTAACTCTAGCCCAAATAGTTGGCGTAACAAGGATATGCGTTAACAAAGTTAGACACGAGTGCGCCAAGTTCATTTTGAGCTCATTCCATATTACCATAGTTATTTGTTGATGTCCTGTCTCCGATCGGTTTGAGTGATCTATTGGATCTTAATGCCACATATTAGCTCAAAGTTCATTTAACTCATTCTTGAACGCAGTATAAATAGCGGCTTTGGGGGAATATTTGCCAAGACGAAATAGAGAAAAGAATATTCATTAATTCGATGCTGCACAGCATCATTGTTTTAGGCGGAGTGGTCAATGTGTTCGCTGATTTCGAAAATGTGCTCATACCCATAATTATTTTCGATGAACATGAAATATAGATTTATTTTTACTGCAGAGAAAGAATTGTATTGCCTCCATTGGAATAGGAACTTATGTTTCTGGCTAGCAGTGCAAGTGCTCTATCCGAATAAGCTACAGGCTCACGACAGAATGAGCACGAACTTTCATTAAAATAAAAGCGGTGAGTCTTTCTCTACGGAAAGCAATGGGATTCGGTTCATGGAGTTAGCGTCTTTTTTATCGATAAATGAACAACAGGTGTGTTTTAAATGCAACTATAAATCCGATAGCCCTCTGGCTAAGGGCAGTTTGTTTTAAGAGTAGCAATACTGTCTTTACTTAGCCGTGGCGGAAAATTTTCCAACATTATGGAAACGCTTCACACCTTGGTTGTGCTAGTGTCAATTATTTTTTCAATACACTGCCGTCATATAAGTGAAATATCCATAAGCACGACGTTAAACATCAATCAATTTATCAATCAACAAATAAGATATTTAAAATCATATGTTTTTGTTGAGAATATGGATACAGTCGGTACTATTTAGATTATATGGACATTTCCGGGCGACATTCCTTTCACTGCTGTTAGCTGGTAACCGCCTTACCATTACCTTCATATTACCGGAACGTATTCCATTCTGTAAAATAGATAATTGCATTTCAGGATTTCGTTCGATCTGTCTCATCTATCTTTGTCATACATTCAACGCGAGTAAGTTGACTTGCGTAGATACTTTGGATAGAGCATCCAAAACTTCACTGGCATCGTTGCAATCACCGAATCATATATGAAATGATGAATGTGTTAAGTCAATGAGTTAGACTTTCTGGACTACAGACAATCAGCTGTCTATTAAAGCAGGCCAAGGTATTTATCTACACTAAATTTATAGAAGGTATATCTAACGCCAGCTCTGGATATCGCATATGATATATAATTCATAGAATACGGACAACATCTATTCATTTGTTGATATGTGTTGATATGAAAGTCTGGCGCAAGCAAAATTGTCTCTCTCTACTATAAAAACATATTTACTTGCCCGAACCAGATTTTCAGAATAACCAAACATATCAGAAAACACATTTGTGGGTATTTCTTGATAAACAATACACTAATTTTGTGACCTTGTTTCAGTGATTCCTTTAAAGAAAAAATCACTGCCTTTATTTGCATGACAATTGGTGCACGATCTACCGTAAACCTTTGAAGTTCAGTCTGTTAGAGCACGGAGCCCGAGTTCGAATCCCGGTGGAGGCCAGCAATATTGTATTTTTTTTTTACAATACAAAATATGTATAAAAAAAATATTTAAAAAAAACAACAACAACATATCCGCCGCATTTTGTCAGCGACCATGTCATTATGCAAATATTTTCTATCAGTGGCTTTCTCAGCACATAATTGAAAAAGTTAGAAAGTGAAATTGACAGTATTAAATGTTAAGGAATTAAATCTCAGTTTTCAAAACTTAAGAATATGTATTAAAGACCGGTTTGTGGGAATTTGGTGGCAGAGGACAGGCTTCGGTCTGAACTGAGGAACAAGAAACGGGTCTGTTCGTGCAGTCTTTTAATCTTGTCAACATTGTTCTATTGCAGGATGGTAAGCTTCTAGACTAGGGGCCGAGGTTATAAAAAACTTGAGTATGCTCAAGTCCGTGTCCGTGCTCAAACTCTTGAGATCGTGCTCCCCTGAGTTGTGCTTCTATTCGGTGGTTATAAAATGTTTTGAGCATTTACTCAGCGGAGTACAAAATCAATGCTCATTCCAACTCTTGCGCACTCTGTTGTGGAGTTCTTCTGTCAATGAAGGTAAAAATGCACTACGCTGATTTTGTCGGCTGCTTCGAGGCGATTTTGTTTGTCACTGATAATATGTTTTGACCAATATAAACGTCTAATTTTCAAAATCGAATCGAAAAGGGTATGTTAAAAGTCATTTGTAGCCATCTAATTATTAAAACAACTCTGCAGTTCCGTCGAGTACGGTCTTGAGTATGGTCCGATGCTTGCTCAGGATTCGTGCTCAGCTGAGCACAGTAAGAGTTCTCAATTATTTGATAACCTCGGTTTTCGAACACGGACTCCGGAGTAGACTCAGCTGAGCACGAAATATCATATTGAGCATACTCAAGGACTTTTATAACCTCGGCCCCAGGTCGTATCTTCTCGGCGACGCTGATATATCATAAAAATCGGTATATGATTCCACGAAGACACAACCACGACCGGGTAGATAGGAATGGCAATACTGATATGTTTTAATAAAATGTTTGTTCTTCCTGTTGTGTAGACACATCGATTAGGGTCGACACTAAATACGAGATAAATCCAAACACAGATAAATCCTTAATCAAGTATCTTGAAACCGTGAACAGATATTACATTTTAATCAGCTTTGAGCAGTGATGGCTCAAGAAGCAATCACAGTTATGACATCTTTTGAAAGAAAATTCAAATATGTATTGATGTAAGATGTAATCTTAAGTGTAAGTACATGGAATTGAATGCACACACAATTGCAGACACTTAGTTGTGTTTTACATGGCGTAAAAATGCAAACTCTTTTGATGAGTACAGCACTTTAATTGAAAAGAAAATTGAAAAACATGCAGACAATCACGCGAATATGGACAGTCTAGTCTTTGTCATAACCATAGTGTCTGTCTTAAAAATAGAATTTACGAAGCAACTAGCCACTTCTGGCGAAAGTAAAGAAACACGAAAGTAACAAAAGATGATTTATTTACCTGTTGGAAGATAAATGAACCAAACAAATGGCACGATGAGATGGTGTCTTAAATCGCACTTCGTTGGTATATTAAAGAATGCTCGTATGTAAGAATACTCAACATGGAAGGGTGTGATGTTTTTGAGAACATTACTAACATGTCCAGATTCCCCAATCGTATGTTACCAAGGTATAGTGCGTGGTAAACTATGTTCAAACATATCGTCTAACTGCTTGTATCAGATACTGCCTGGTGTCCTCGAGCCCCGGTGCACTATTGTTGTCTGAACATATATTTCTAAAAGCAATCACACTGGCACAGGGATGTAGATTAATTAAAATCGATGAATCATCTTATGTTCTAGGTAACTCCCAGAGAGAAGTAATCCTCTGTATATATGTATTCTGTGTGAGGGCACTTAACGTTCCCAAATCACTATAGGAACTGGGTAAGTTTAATCGCCTTTAACACCACGGCTGTGCGTTCACCAGGGCACCGTCTATAACTGGCGGAAAGCCGTGTGCTCAAAACCATTTGCTGGATCAACATTTGACCTTGTCTCATCCTATATTTTACCCGTCTGAAGTTAATAACTTACTGAAATCAGTTTTGGAATTCTTTGTAATATTTTCATTTTAGAATCATTATCACCAGCCACCAGTTCTGGTAGAATCTCTAAAGTTACACTGGACCGCCTTCTCGCGATAGGTATCGCTGATCCCTCAACCAAGTGCTCCGTCTCAACTTGGGCGTCTTCAACCACACTCCTTAAGACAACTGTCACTACGTCGTTCGCCAACTGATCTGTTAATATATAAAAAAAAACCCTAGTGATTTAGCTTTTTATTTATTTTAGCTTTATTTATTGTGTATAAGTAAATACAAGTCAAGTGTACAATGACTACGACTGTATTTTGAAAATCAGATAAAATCAAGGACCGCTGTCACCCATCCAGGAAACAATTTACGTGCAAATATTGAATCATTTCTTATGCTAAGTAATATGTACAACACATTTTTAAACACGAATTCTGTTAAATATACCATTAACGTTGAGGTACCTAAATTAATTTTCTCACTTATAATCAAGTTGGCATGCATTGCTATGTCCTATTTTAGTACTGAATTTGCAATGTTCATGTACTGTAATACCAGTATGCCCAATCATTGAATGGAGATTGGCATGCAAGGTTATCCACGTTTCCTTATTCCTAATCCCCAACTACGGCATTTTAAGATTCGCTTCATGAGACGTATGTACCTTATTGTGGGGTTCGAAGCATATCTAGAGGATCGTTTAATATTTGTAAACCACATTTTACAACTTCAGTCTCGTATTTTATACATACTTCAGTCAGGTACCAGTGTGCTGCCCGTCGCGAGTTTTGCGTTTCTACAATGCAGAACTAATTTGCGAAGCTTTATGTTGTTTAACATAATTATAAAACATATAATATAAAAACACATTATAACAGAATTCCAGGATAAACGGAATATTTGTTCGACCGTTTTTCTGGTGATTAGTTAAAATATGATTATAGGGAAAGAAATATTTAATAAGTATACGTATATTTAGAATTTTCGTAAATTACCTACAGGTATACTTTGAAACCCCAAATAAATGATTTGAACAAAATACGTGTATGGTCCAAGTGCCATGTCTGTAAACTCCGTTGTTGTTGTAAACTTATATGATTCGCAGCTGTGCAACATGTTTTGAATACAAAATTTTAGCAGCAGCCTTAAATGACAATATTTTGGAATTTGTCCCATGTACAGTCTCACATGAGAGTAAACACTAATCAGCTACAAATTCAAACTCCATCAATGCTTGGCAAATTCCATGTCATATCATGTATATGCTACACATATAGCCACTAACTACAGAACAGGATAGTTATTTAGAAATGTGAAGGACAGTCCGAGATATAGCTTTTGTGTTTACAAGGCATTGTTTGTTTTTTTTAAAATATTTTTTATCTGCAATGGTGTCTCGGTCGATAAGCAACTGCGAACTAATCTATACATTAAAGCGATAGGCTCACAAAGTCAAACGACAATTGGATAAGAAAATACATAACATTTGCTTTGTAACCCACAGAACAGATACTTTAAATAATGTATCGAATTGAAGATAATACCTCGCCCCAAGATTTCTCAGGGCGCAGACATCTTGTCGCTTTCCCTTTCAAGAAACCGCCCGAACTTCTCCCAATGGGTTTGGAGGTTTCCGTGATGACGTGAGTTGGGTCGGTAATTTGTCAATAACACCATTAAGACGTGACAGCTACATTGTCCCTACACATGACTGTTAATGGGCGTTTTTGTCTAATTTCATTATTTAGGTGAAAATCGTCCATACGGAATCAAAATGTCTCAGCGTTCAGACATGGGAAGTACCAATATCACATCTAACCCTGATCAAAAGCAGTCCGATGTACTTACATAACAGACTTTCTGTGAAACGACCGCCTGTTTTAAAACAAAGGATCAAGAATGTAAAACGAAAACGTTTCACTCCCAACAGAAATGTTAGGCTGTGCTCTGAACACTGTCTTCATGTGTGTTTTGAGAAGAGTAAACTGCTTTAGTACGGAATAAGTCCGACTGAGAAATTTGTGCATAGTTTGACAAGTTTTAAAGAACAACAACACCAACATAGGTTATCTGTCGCACGACGTGCCAAAGTTGATAGAGAACAAAGTCAGTTTTCTGATTGATTTTTTTAAACCTACCTCAGAAAAACACAAATGAATATATATTAAATTAAAATGACAGTGGGTTGAATTACATTTTACATTTTTTTTAAAATAAAATATAGTTAATTTTCAGTGATATTCAACTAAATTAAAATATCCCATTCTTGTTTCAAGTCCGCATTTAGAATGCCGCAATTCACATTTTTATTGATTATTTTTCTTTGAAAATACACAATACTGTTAATTTGTACATTTATGTATTTGGCAGAGTGTATTTGAATTTAATTTAAAAAACAACAACACTGAAGCCATCTTTATAGCACGGGAATTCCCATGTGATATATTTTGTACCTCCTAGGAAAGCTACAAGCCCACCTCACGTCACACTACTCGCCGCAACATATACTAGCGAGTAGAATATGATGGCGACATCAACTAACATTTTTTACCTGCTTTTTCAAAGGCTCCTAACACAGTGTGAAAAAATCACATAAAAAAATTACCCAGCGGAATCTGAAAGCTGATATGCTATTCTTTGTATTGACATACGGTGTTAACTTCGGGAGCCTATCGCGTTATAACCTAGGCTGACATACTAAACAATTCATTGTGTCAGCGATGTCCAGAGTGTGATGTTATCAAAATGAATTTTGCCCGCAAACCTATGCAAATATAAGTCCTGGACATTTTAGAAAATTCACATTAGTTTAGATATTTTTTGTAACTTAAGGCCACATTTAAACCGGGTTAACCTCAAAACGCGTCTTAATGCCGGTCTGACATTGTCCGTGTGAATGTAAAAAAAAAAAATGAATGTACTATATTGGCTTTTTAAGCCGATTTAAAGCCAGTTTTAATGTTTAAACCGGCTTAAAATACCCGTGTGAACGGAACCGGGACGCATAAGATGAGTATGACTCAGTATGGCTCAGAGCCAGTTTAGATAGGTGTCATGTGAACGGGCCTCTTTCTCCACGGGTAAAGAGTTTAAACCAGTTTAGATTTAGTCCGGTTTAAAATGTTGTCGTGTGAACGGACCGTTAGGACAGATACATCTGCATTACATCTAAAAGATTTCTTCGACTAAGACTTGTTTTGACCAGTAAAGGAAAAGCTTTCACTTCAGGATGTTTCTGGCATACGTCTCAACCCAATCAGTCGCACGGCCTGGCCGATGCTCAAGAGAGTGTTCAACAATATAACAGAGTTGCTTAATGATAGCTGTAAATGTATTTTATATAACCTTTTCGATTCTGTAAATTAGCTCTATATAGTCGCTCAAACATAGTATCAGAGATTAACAAGGTCCTATTGAAGTCGCTGTTAAAATCAGGAAACGTTTTTTTTTCCATTAAGACGAGGTGCTTCACGATAACAACTTCAGTAGGCTTGAACTGAATTGAATTTGTACTATTCAAGGTTCATTCTCAAAAGGTTTTATAACCGCAAATTTTGGACTACAGCTAAGAAGGATTTCAAAGGTCTGAGCACAGACTCTGACTTTAGTAGGCTTAAGTTTTTGTCATCTCAGTCTAACTATAGCTCTAGGGTATTGTGTTGGGGTAAACCTGGCTTATCAAAGCCTAGATTAGACGGCCTACATTGTATCATTGTAAGAACTATGTGCATTATATTGAAAGAATAAGGGTTTCTTTCATCGATCTCCATATTTTATGAGATCATTGAACGTCTTTTATCATAGAATATTGTCATATCTGAATGTAAAGAGATAATGCAAGTCTGTCTTTACGAGGCGTATTGAAACCATGTATTGAAGAGCCGTATTGAAACCTTGTATTGACGAAGCGTATTGAAACCTTGTATTGACGAGGCGTATTGACACCTTGTATTGACGAGGCGTATTGAAACCTTGTATTGACGAGCCGTTTTGAAACCTTGTAGTGACGAGCCGTATTGAAACTTTGTATTGACGAGCCGTATTGAAACCTTGTATTGACGAGCCGTATTGAAACCTTGTATTGACGAGGCGTATTGAAACCTTGTATTGACGAGCCGTATTGAAACCTTGTATTGACAAGCCGAGACGTATTGAAACCTTGTATTGACAAGCCGTATTTAAACATTGTATTGGCTAGCCGAGCCGTATTGAAACCCTGTATTGACGAGCCGTATTGAAACCTTGTATTGACGAGCCGCATTGAAACCTTGTATTGACCAGCCGTATTGAAACCTTGTATTGAATAGCCGAGCCGCATTGAAACCCTGTATTGACGAGCCGAGCCGTATTGAAACCTTGAATTGACGAGTCTTATTAGACGCTTATATTGACGAGCCGTATTGGAAGCTTGTATTGAGGAGACGAGCCGTATTGGAACCGTGAATTGACGAGCCGTATTAGACACTTATATTGACGAGCCATATTGGAAGCTTGTAATGACGAGCCGAGCCGTATTTAAACCTTGAATTGACGAGCCGTTTTAGACGCTTATATTGACGAGCCGTATTGAAACTTTGTACTGACGAGCCGTATTGGAAGCTTGTACCGACGAGCAGTATTGGAAGCTTCTATTGACGAACCAAGTCGTATTGAAACCTTGTGCTGACGAGCCGTATTGAAACCTTGTACTGACGAGCCGTATTGAAACCTTGTACTGACGAGCCGTATTGGAAGCTTGTTCTGACGAGCCGCACTGGAAGCTTGTTCTGACAAGCCTTATTGAAATCTTGTACTGACGAGCCGTATTGAAACCTTGTACTGACGAGCCGTATTGGAAGCTTGTTCTGACGAGCCGTATTGGAAGCTTGTTCTGACGAGCCGTATTGGAAGCTTGTTCTGACGAGCCGTATTGCTTCATTTGGTGAGCAGTTGTAAAATTCTTACGTTGACTTTAAAACCCTGGTATAATAGGAGCAGCCTACACATCAATATGCGGTCGCCTGTAATAGTAGTAGGCACATACTAATGACCGCACAATTTACATACTGGATGCCGATTTGCCGTTTTTAATGAGAAAACAAATGTCTTTGGATGAGAAAAAATTGGCAAGACATGTTTGTATTTTAATAGTTGCGATCTTTGTGATTACTATTGTTATTTTTGGTGGCTTGTTATCATTGCTATTCATATACATGAATTGATTTTTCGACAAGACATTTCAACGTTACCTTCCCCGTGGTCATCGGTGTTAGTCGGACTGTCATCAGATACTGTTTCAATGGTTATCTTTGGTGGTATGAACTGTCCACTCCAACCGGTTCTAGTTTCGCCCAAATCATCTGTACTCTACAAACAAACAATCAAAATAGCGATGTTGGATGAGCGCTCTCTGTGTTCTTGGCTTGGTGCATGTCCAACTGTGTAGAGTGAGTATACGTTAAGTCCTACGAGTGTCTTAAAGTTTTAATCTTGACATTAAATCTTGAAAGCTGCGTTCAAAACATAAGTGTGTGAACATAAGGTAATACTTATGCTATAAATTCAGCATGGGACTAAAGTCTGCTGTTTGTACTGACATGCACATGAATTATTATACATATATATATGTAAATACTTATTCTTACTTGTGAATGAAACAGTAGTTTGTGTTCACTTGGGGTGGTCTTCGTAACTTCTGGTTTCTCATCACAAATCTGTGTCAACGCTCTGGTGATTATCTCTTGTACATAAAGCCGCACTGCTTTTTCTGGAGCAAAAATTAGACGTTCACATGGCAAATACTATTGATTGACTAATAAATGTTACATATGAAACTCATCGCTTGAATTGTATACTTTTTTCGAAAATTACCCGATGCATGGTGGCATAAAGTATCCCACAAACTAAACAACATAATAATACAAAACAACACGAAACACAAAAAATACCTAATCTATTACTCTTTTTCGCATCAATTAAATATTGTTTGAAATGTTTTATTTTAAGAAGACAGTGAAGGGTTAGGGTTATTTATAGTTTTATCAGGGGGCTAACAGGAACATACTTATAGTTTTGTCTTCTTCTGTTTGGGTTGACATCTGTCTCGGTCTGTTTTGTAAACGCTGTATTCGGAACAAAAGAGCACAAAAGTGTTGTGACAAGTTCATGTATAGGTTTGTCCACAGCAAAGGTGTTTTTTTTTTAAATATTTTCTAAAATCAATATTCTAATCCAATTTAGTTTGTATCTGCAATCTGATTGGCTGTTGGCTTTATTTTGGGACCGTAAGGTCTAGGAATAACCGTCGCAAATTTTTCTACGTCACATTCACTAATTTTGTAATATTGCGCGCTGTCAAAAATCGTACAGAATGTAAACAAACATGACAGACTATGACTGTTCATTCAGCTGTGACGAATCCGATAAAGTACATTTATGACAGTTTGAGTTAACACTGGAATAAATATGTCACACAAAGGTGACCTGACATTTGACATATCGAATTAGAGAGTATAGCTAATGTTATCATACAGCTCCGTGCTGCATGCTAGAACTGTCATCTCGGTCCATAGGAACGGAGCGAGTACACGTGACTCGTGAATATTTAGTAGTTTGCTGCAATATGATCAATATTACAAACAGCAACAAAAAAAAGCACAATCGGGAATTAATTAGTAATAAAATCACAAAAGTCATTTCTGCTATGATATAATCAACTGCTCAAAGCCCATAATCCCGCTTAAACATATCTAAATCATTTGAAACCACCACCTTTTATCTGGGTGTCAAACGCAGCACGCATTTGATTAAAACCGGAAGCCGTCTTAACTCCATGCCGTACGTACAGCCCACTTGGTCATAAACCAGGATCATTTTAAATGTAGTGATATTCGGTAAAACGGCGTAAATTGCGCCGTCGTAGCCAGCAAATAACAGCTGCGTAAATGCACCGGGACTATATATGATGCGATCACTTAACGCGACCAGAGTGACCACAATCAAACAAACAAATAAATTATAAATGCGATCACTTAACGAGACCAGAGTCACCACAATGAAACAAACAGCACGTAAACATGTAACTGTGGCAATGTAGGTCATGACATAGAAAATTCATTTAAAAAACAAACAAACAGTTTGTCCTCACTGCTCTCATTATATCCCATAGGTTTTCAAAAGCAGTATTTAATTTTAACAATTCTGATAATGTGTTTGTGAAAATTAAACAGAAAACAAATGGGATGTATTGGGAGTTTAGGGAACTTAATGATATAACCTCAAGTACTTAAACCCCAATCAACGAACATCTTAACTTTATCAAACTTGTTAAGTGTAAACAATAAAGTACAGTGACAAAGAACTGTAAGTAATTTTCTTCTTAATACTGTTGGTTTCATAAAGGTTACTTATTAATGGAACTTAATTTGTCTTAAAGAAGATGTACCTACCATTGGCATTTCTGTCAGAGTCTTGGTTAGTTTGTTGTCCGTCATATGTGGGCTGTTGTCCAATTGTTGCAGTGGAAGATTAGTGGTCGATCCGCCTCCACCTGCCTGAACGAAATCCCTTTCAAAATCCTCTGGAGAGTACTCAATAATCTCCCAATCGTCCTGTCCTTCAACGTTCCTCTCTACACAAAACAGCTTCTTTGCCTGGACAAAATCATCATTTATTTGTTGTTAAGCTCATTTTATTTCCTTTAGGGTACTCGTAAATATTGTTGTAGTGGAAACAATCAATTTCATACCAAAGCGTTACACTCTTCAGAAAACTGTTGTGGGGGTGGGGGGGGGGGTAATCTCTCCAATATATGCTACGTCGTTTGTTTTATGAACGCAGCTCGGTTAACATTCCATTGATTTTGGTATTTTGAACATGCGTTTTGTTTAAATATCTTAACATTTTGTAAAACATAAAATACATTTTTCATTATACCCTTCGTTTCGTCAACGGTATCTAAACGACATCAGCAGATTTGATAATAATTAGTGAAGAAACCAACCAAACGAATGATATCCGTCAAGCTATTGTCAGTATGCTGTAAGCGCACGTATGCTCCCTTTGTTTAGTATTCGTGGAACATTAATTCTTAAAAGAGCTAGACTCTGCACACAGTCTGTACAATTTCTTAGTTAAGACACCTAAGTCTACAGCCTAAGCAGAACAAAATAGTTCGCACATATCAAATGTACGTTATGCTACTTTTCATTTTAAGAGGCAATGCGGTTGATCTAGCGACAATAGTCCATGGTTATCAAGACTATATAGAAGTATTTGCCTTCATGAAGTTTGGTGTCAACGATTCCTATTGATAACAGTAAACAAAACGTACTCTCAACAGCACAGATATTACTTAATTCGATTTCGTTACATCGCAACATGCAACAGGTTATTCTGTATTTATCATAGCCAGGATATGGTTCCACAAAAGATTAGACCACTATATCGAACGCCCCCCTCTTTATTTACCTTTGGCATAGTGGAATTGCTAGATTGCAAGTTTTTAGAAATCTCAACAAGATTAGAATGTTCTGCATCCCCGATCCATACTTCTTCTGATGCCTTTATTAACACGAAATCAACCAAGGCTGCCACGTGTTTTTCTACAATAAAAACATTTACAGTCTGATATGAGTAAGATTTTAAATGGTTTGCCGTAAACAAACATTAGTTGTATATTTTATAATACAGCTAAACAAATACAATTCAATAATTATGATACCGATTGCCGTTCACAACAATTACTGAACGGCAATCTAAACCACATTTCCACAATGGTGACACATAGCTACCTAACTCACCGTGTTTGTTAGGAACACGATTATCAATCACGTATTGAATCCTTGGACGCCACCTAGACAAAAAGGGGATTATTGTGACATCTTGCTTCCATTTGTATTTTGCGTAGGTATAAGACTGAAACTAATAAGATCAGTAAACTTGATGTTTTCACCATCCATATTCTCATGCTAACAAAATCAAGCGCAGAAAGTAACAATACGATTTTCCTAAACGTAAAGAATCCAAAGATTAGCCGATTCTATGACGACTGTGTATTGTCGGTGTAAACTGGAGACCCAATCGAAATTACATGACATATTCCCCATGTCGGCAGTCTGGTATGGGTAAGTGTAACAAATACCCACATAATAACTATTTTCAGAAAGCTTACCGTCAATTGCCAGTGGATTTCCAGCTGAATATTCCTTGCTGTGTTCAGTTTCCATCTCCATTGTCTACAGCGGTTATTCTTGCCTGGTACTAAATCCAAAATAACATATTTTTCTGTAAATGTAGAGGCAAACAGAAGCAATTCTCCTCTTTTCACAAGGATGTTGAAAATTACTATGTAATCTGTAATTAAAATCAAACCAATTCAAAATAAAGCTGCGACAGCTGGGCTTGTCTAGTAATTTGATAGGTTCAGAATCAGCCTGTAAACGTACTTCTAAATCTGTATGCAAGAATGAGCTTTCACAGAATACAAGTGTGCTGCGACAGATGCGCTCAACTCTGACACTTGTTCAGTACTATTAATAAAACTAATTAGATGTTTGGTTTACAATTACTTACCAGTTCAAAATCACCACGGAGGTAATTAAATCGGTATGCGTAGTGCCACAGCTCAAAGTATCACTTTGCTTTTGAAAGATTGCGCCACAAATGAGGCGTGACTTATGACGTTTTTTGTGACGTTATGGTTTCTGACGTAAATATGCAACGCTGGAAAGAAGGCTTTGATGTAATTATGGATTGACGTCACTGAAATGGGACGTCATATTTGTTTATAATGAATGACGTCAAATCATGTCGTTAATTTACACTTCTAATCCAATTTAGTTTGTATCTGCAATCTGATTGGCGGTTAAGTTTATTTTGGGACCGTAAAACCTAGAACTAACCGTCGCAAATTGTGCTGCGTTACACACACTTATTTTGTATTAATACGCGCGTTCAAAAATTGTTCAGAATGTAAAACAAACATGACAGACTATGACTGTTCAATCAGCGGTGGCGAATCCGATAAAGAAAATTTATGTCAGTTTGGGTTAATACTGGAATCTGAGTCAATACTAGTTTAATTTTAAGACTGATCTGTTCGTGTATTAAGACTGGTCTTAAATCAGCTGGGGATGCATTCACGTGTTTGATAAAGGAAATGAGAATAACAGAACAAAGTTCATTAGAAATAACGTCATAACGTTAAGTCGTGGCGCAGTTAAAAAAGCCTCATCATCTTGGGTGTTTACCAATGACGTCGTTTATTACGATTACGTCTAGCTCAGTATTGACTACGCTAGACTCACGTCTAGCGTAGCGCGACGTCCATTTAGCTGCTGCACGCAAAACCTACTATATCGTCTATCAATACCTATTGCCATGTACTGTCGTTAAAATTAACCCACGATTCTTGACCGGTATCCTTAAAATCATAAAATAATCATAATAAGTCAATACACTAAAATTTTCAGCTGTATTTATCAGTAAAGTTGGCATGAAACACCAACCGTTGTTCAGCATGCCCTCTGACATCGTTCTAGAGACAAAAACCGATGACGTAATGTAGAGGCTAAAATATTATCCGAGAAATGATTAAAACTTTCTTGGCTTGTTCGGCACAGTTAAACTGTAGCCGAACATTTTGTGGGCTGCTAAGTAACTTTAAGAATGGTGACTAAATAGCCAAACAGCTTTTATTAAGTTTAAGTTTTAGCGTGCAGCACGGGATAGGGGATGACCACAGCCGAGAGCAGGGAGGCTGTGTATTACCCATAGCTAGATTAGGTCACGCTTTTTGCGTGAAAGAAATGTCGAATGTGCTGCTGTCAAAACTTATATGTTATCTTATTCCAGGCTGCTAAGGAAATAAAAATAATGTGGGATTATTGATCTGTTTTTTCCTTTAGCCTTAGCTGAAACCTGTCCTAAATATGTTTGAGCAACGGTCTTAGGTACTCAGATTAACTAAGACCAAATTAATGAATTTCAGCGTGGTTTAACTTTAAGATACTTTTGAACAACGATTTAATCTGGTGTAAGCGGCTAATTGTCTTTCGACCAACTGGCCTCAGTCCCCTAGTCTGACGTCGTTCAACAATTGCACGACTGGAGTCACTGTCACAAAATATCGAACGACATTTAAATGTTATGTGTATGTCTATAGTTAACATGTCGAAATTTTATCGTAGGATAGTTTTTTGATTGCCAAAATGTATAAGTTATTTATCGTTATTATTTCAATAAATAGTTTTTTGTCGTACGACATTTTTTTAAAGTGTGCCTTGGTTTTTATGAGGTTTCTTCCTGGTTTTCAATCATATTTAAGTATTAAAGGCAAAGTAGTTAGACGTGGACAATCTGTCGTCATATACGTCAAATACACTTGAGTACGTCTAAAACACGAATTAAACGGGGAAAAACTACTTGCATGTCACGGATACATATTTTTTGTCAATCCGTCCTTCGTACATGTTGTGTATAATTGTATGGAGCTTAATTGCAAGTAACCAGCAAGCCTAAATATATTCTTCTTTTTTTTTTGCCACAATAAACCACTGAAACAAACAATATCTATGCTCACTCGAAAGAAAAAAGAAGTAAAAAAACACAATAGCAAATTCTAGGAGAAACCGAAATGTAATAAGTCGTATTAATACTTTTATACAAACCAATCCCTAAAGTCGTTGTTACCTCCACGAAGAATGTAACTTAGCGGACGATTGTATTTGTTCAAACATATGCATAGTTGTCAATTTAATCCTGGTTACCATGAATGCTCAGGAAGATCTGCGAATGTATGTGGCGTGTTAAAGCGGATTGTCTATTTCTCTCCCACTCGGTAGGTCTACCTGTAGAATGCAAATACATGCATGTACTCATTAAACAATCTGGTGGAACAGTGTTTGATTTGAGCTCTTTATTACCTGTCAATTGCAATCGTATTCTCTCGAGAATTTCTAAAGTGGACGAGACTAAGACATCTCTCGTACGCCATGCCAGGCCATCACGCATTAATTTCCGCCAATATTTCGGGCTATGTTTGCAACAGATCAGGAAAATAAAAGAAATGCAAAACAAGATGGCATTTTGACCCGCCGCCGTATTTCAGTGGTTTATGTGCCAGACCAGGGATTACTATATAGTAATCCCAGGTCAGACTATACTGACCCTTCTTCAGTCAACCGCTCATAACCCTTACAAAACAATCCTATAGGATTTAGGACAAAATCCTGTTGGATTTTTCTATGGAATCCTACAAGATCGTATAGGATTTTTGTATGGTGGCAGTGTGGGTTGAAAATACAGCTGGTTGGTGGCAGTGTGGGTTGAAAATACAGCTGGTTGGTGGCAGTGTG
>JAQQZZ010094942.1:0-17192 GCA_030265115.1 Mopalia vespertina | reverse complement strand
CACCTACAGTAAGTCATTTCTCATGACAGACACCTACAGTAAGTCATTTCTCATGACAGACACCTACAGTAAGTCATTTCTCATGACAGACACCTACAGTAAGTCATCTGTCATGACAGACACCTGTAAGTCATCTCTCATGACAGACGCCTGTAAGTCATTTCTCATGACAGACACCTACAGTAAGTCATTTCTCATGACAGACACCTGTAAGTCATCTCTCATGACAGACACCTGTAAGTCATTTATCATGACATACACCTACAGTAATTCATCTCTCAAGACATCTACAGTATGTGCCTTCTTTAGGACAAACTCGGGGCTATTGAATCTTGTTTGAGGACAAACTTTGATCTACCTCCGCATGCATATACTACTCACAATACAATCTCCATCAACACAAACACGGAAAAACACCCACAATTGGTTACAGCAAGGGCATAGCTAAATTCACATTTACACAAATTGAGCTAAAAAATCAAACACGAGTCTTTAATAATGCAAAACTATGGATTGTTTAATTGGGGTTCAACATCGAACTTAAGGTCATTTCACGCATATGACGGCGTACCAGCCAAAAACACCCTCCGCACCACTGGCAACAAACAATGACAAGACATGACAAATACAGTACAGCGATAGAACGTAATACACAAACAGATCGGTTTGTTAGTTTGTTTGATTAGGGTTCAAAGTCGTACTCGAGGGTATTTAACTTACATGACTGACGACGGATTGTTCACTTCACACTGTCTAATTACGGTGGAAACCCCGGAGGAGACCTCGTAAACATCAACCCCGGGATGGTCGACAGACGGACTCGATCCCGTGAACGGTAAATCGAAGTAGGATTAGTAAACGCATTCGCTACCACTAAGCCACGGCCGCGCGGCCACACAGAGATCGGCTTCATGTTGTCATTAAGCTATGAGAGAACAAGGACTACAGGAAGCTCCTCCGGAACTGCCCACACAAAGATATGGAGGATATAATTTATATAGGTCCGAATAATAGAAAACATACGTATTGAAACCGGACGGTAAACTTACCAGAAATGTTTAAACGATTCTTGCAACGAGGAAGTATTTATCCCATTTATACGATAATGGCTCCGTATGACAAGATAACGGTTTGTTTAACCGTACGGCACATTGAATTAATTGACGCTGGTTGAAGACAACGGAAACATTTGTTTAAATATTATGTGGTCCACGTGTTAAGATTAACGCGATTAGGGGCATACGTCAGCAGAAATGAAAACACCTAATATGGCACCATCCGATTTCAATCACGCGAGCCAAAAACGAATATACAGGTTAGAAGAAAAAAGTAAACATAAACATTTCACAAATGTACGACCAGATACTCCACAAGCGTTAATTGTTATACAGGGAAGGACTTTAGCTATGTCAATCAGGGAACTAGAAAAAGAGAAGCCAGAAATTAATCCTTAACTCATGCGGAAAATATATATAAATTTTTATCAAAAAGCATATGTAGTTATAGTTATAGACCGATGTTAAACGCTATTAAATTTTAAATTACACTCTTATTACCTATCAAATTGTCCTGTTTTATGTCATACATCCCCGTGCTATGTTGTTGTTTGTTTATTGCTGCATGTTTACTAATATTTAGCGAATATCTGACGCACATGCACAAAAACTGCGTATTACATAATGATACACATTTTAAATCACTGCATATTTGTCAAATAAATACAAGTAAAAATGGACTATATTTAATCTATATTTAATGACACGGATTTGCAACAGTACAAGAAATAATGAAAGTAGGACAGGACCTCCTACACTTAATCTGACACTGTCGGCATAATCCGATATTGTAGAGCTTGATCCCCGAGCCAAACTCTCTTGTTTCATTGGCTAGAATTGGCTAGTCTATCAACTAGAAGTATACAACTGCCATATAGATAAGCTAACCGGCATTGGGGTCCGAGTTCTCTGTTAAAACGTATCATGTGACGTAGCACAAAGGGAATTCAGAAGAACGCAACTTTAAAAATGATGCATTATAGGAAATTTCGGGCGTTCCTCGATCATAATGTTGCTTACTTAACGAAACGCATTTACCAAGTGCAATATGTGCCTGTTAAATAAACCATAAACGGCTACTAAATAGACAAATATTAAGCCAGTCGTTATAATACGAAAATAATAGCTATATGCAGTGGCTGATCAGAGACGAAATTACCCAGAGTTCCTCACATCTCAAAAGACACATCTGAAATGTGACGTCACCGTTTCTAGCTGGTCTACAATGCCGTGGACGGCATTTGCATACTTCTAGTTAATAGACTTCTAGCTGTCGAAGTTCTCCCGCTATTTTGTTACCCAATCCTCATGCGCCTTTGTTCGTTCACAACCATCATATGGCAAGGTCTCAAGGTCAGAATCTGTTTCGCCGAAAAAGGACCATGGGAATTGTGTGCACACAAAATTTCAAACTACAACGGAAAGGGCTAGTTATCACTGCTGATCTAGATCAGCTGCGTTTTGCTACTTGGAATTTTCGTGCAAATCAGTCGAAGCGTCAAGGAAATACAATTAATGAATAAGCCTAGCTTGTTTTACAGACATTTAGAACATTTTGTTTGTTGCTGGAAAGACGGTTGCAATTTTTTTTACTGTCTCTTCCACTATAAGCCTTCGGATTGAACTGCTCTATTTTTTTACAGTTAAATATGGAATCATTTGACCTTTACTATGTGACGATTTTCTTTCCAAAACCCTCTAACGGAGAGAAACAGTACTAAAACAACAACAACGGGAAATCTATGACACAAGAGAGTGATTTCCCACTGTCATATCACGGTGTTCACGCAGCACGGTCAATATTGCTTTGACATCCCCCGGTCTACTCAATTTAAGAAATGGGCATAACCAACATGGATTGATATCATGGTCTACACAACAGCGACAACAAAACAACAACAACAACAACAACAACAAAAAGAGTGATTTCCAAGCCATTTACAAATAAAATCTGCTCTGCTCCCTCCAACCAGTTAGTCAGGTGCGATGATTACGTTATTATTTATAGCAGCAACCATAGCAAATAGGCCCCTGCTTAAATCTCTTGAGGTTTTAAATGAGTTTGTCTGTAGCTATTTAACCTTCAACGCGTCTGTCTTGATTATTTTTTTGAATGTCTTTAAATAATCCGGAGATTGTCTTAAGAAGTAGGCCTGCTTACGTATGCATGATGTATTCATTACGTTATCATTCAGCCGACCTGTCATGCTCATTTCTAGATGTATTAATCTATTTTAATTCCGTTTTTGTGAAGATGAAAGATGTTTGATGTCTGGGTACTGTAAGACATCGCAAGAGGTCAACAGTTCATTACGAAATGGTGATAAATAAGTTAAGTAAAGGCATGGTTCAAGAGGAGTTTAAGTAACTCAGGGTTAAGGTTCAAGGCAGGAATAAATCACACAGGGTTAATTTAGGTTCAAGAAGAGGTTAAATCACTCAGGGTTAATTTAGGTTCAAGGCGGGGATATATCACACAGGGTTAATTTAGATTCAAGAAGAGGTTAAATCACTCAGGGTAAATTTAGGTTCAAGAAGAGATTAAATCACTCAGGGTTAATTTAGGTTCAAGAAGAGATTACATCATACAGGGTTGATTTAGGTTCAAGAAAAGATTAAATCACTCAGGGTTAATTTAGGTTCAAGAAGAGATTACATCACACAGGGTAAATTTAGGTTCAAGAAGAGATTAAATCATACAGGGTTAATTTAGGTTCAAGAAGAGATTAAATCACTCAGGGTAAATTTAAGTTCAAAAAGAGATTAAATCATACAGGGTTAATTTAGGTTCAAGAAGAGATTAAATCACTCAGGGTAAATTTAGGTTCAAAAAGAGATTAAATCACACAGCGTTAATTTAGGTTCACGAAGAAATTTAATCACACAGGTTTCAGGTCAAGGATGGGGTTAATTCACACAGGGTTAACGTTCAAGAAGAGATTAAATTACTCGCGTTTAATGTTCAAGACGGGGTTAAGTCGCTCAGGATTAGGGTTCAAGATGGAATTAAATCATTCCGGGTTAAGGTTCAAGATGGGGTTTAATCACCCAGGACTAATGTTCAAGAAGAGATTAAATCACTCATGAATAATGTTCAATAAGAGATTAAATCCCTCAGGGTTAATGTCCAAGAAGAGATTAAATCATTAAGGGTTAAGGTTCAAGATGGGTTATATAAGTCCACTCCAATGCTTAAAGAAATGTGATAGATAACAATTCTATATTCATTGACAGCTGTTATCATACATGTAAGACAGAATATTTATTGATACTTAAAAAGACTTTCGATTGATAAATTTATCAATTGAGTATTGATTGATCGCTAAAATCCACAAACCACAGGTGAAATGACCTTAATCATATATATTCTCTGGTATAGACAGGTTGGTAACTACATCATATTCGTATCCCTTTAGTTATAGAATCTATATCCATCAGCATAGACAGTGGGCTAGACCTAATACGGACTGTTGAAAATCTGTACCTTCGTCACTCATCGTCTGACTAACAATTTGTTTAAAACCTCCTTTGAGATATATTTATTTCGAGCCAAATGTACCAGTAAATTAAAGGTTTTGCTATGGGTAAATTGGGTAAATTGAGAGCACATAGTCTCTGTTAGATATAGATGTGAATACGTATCTTATAGACTTGTAGTATAGCCTACAGTCAATAGAGATACGACGTAGAGCTGAACGAAACCTTTAGAAATAATGCCTGCCTCTGAATAAAAAATCATATTAAATCTGTATCGCCTCTTACTTCGCCAAAATACATTCGATCCTGTTCGTTGAACACTCACGGAGGGAAGCTTCCCCACTGAGAAAGACACAGGCATGTCCCGCCAAATCTTGTTCTCAAATCGGGAAGACAGTCAGGAAGATTCAAGCATGTTAAATAATGCTTTTACTAATTTACATAAACTGTTAGATATTCCATCAATGTTTTGTTTTTAAATATGCGTTGCCTCCGAAATAAATTACAGCAACCGTGAAGAGCCGAAAAGGACAGCGAGCGAGAACAGCAGAGCGAAAATATAAGAGGAAGAGAGGAGAGTCCCATAGAGAAGTGCGTCGTTTGTTCTACGCATGTCCTTTTTTCTTTTATATTATCAGTTAATTAAGTTACGATGCTCCAAAGCTCTCGATTCAAGTATGAGCAGATCGTTATAGGCTTTCTTCAACAAACGAAATTGGCAACATAGAGTTTGCTCTATAATGTTTATACCAGACATAATAGTGAATGCTAGAAAAACTGTTTTGACACAAAATACCCAGTAAGGCAAATGATTATAAAATTTGAGTTCCATAAATTTAAGGGTAAGACCAAAGATTTTTTTAGGTTCCGGTTTGTAAATGTTATACTATGGTCTGATTTTACGTGGCGTTGGTTAATTGAATAAATAAAATGTGGCACTTCACTCACACCGATGGAATGGAACAATCGAAGAGTTCAATCAAGTTGTTATTTGCTCTTTGACCCAGTTTTTAAAAAAATTTGGTAGTTATTATATCCTTTAACGATATACTGTTCTATGAACACTTCGCCCACATTGGCGGATGGAAAAGAACAATTGAAAAGTTGAATCAAGGTTCTATTAGCTCTTCGACCAAGTTTCTTTTTAAATTTTGTAGTTATCATATCCTTTAACGAGATACTGTTCTAAGAACACTTCGCTCAAATCGGCGGATGGAAAAGAACAATTGAAAAGTTGAATCAAGGTTCTATTTGCTCTTAGACCAAGTTTCTTTTTAAATTTTGTAGTTATCATATCCTTTAACGATATACTGTTCTGTGCACCTTTAACATAACGAATTTAGTATACAGGCAATTAACAGTTGCAAAAATAATATAACTTGACATTTGAAGGGTGGCAGTGATGAAGGATCAGATGCATGGTCCTGAGTTTGTGGGGAATGCTGGGATTAAGAAATATGGGTCAGTCGTGTGAAGCGCTTTTATTTTTAACCTCGAAAGTTAAACAAAAGTGGACCGAGGCCTTGTGGTTTAGCCTCCCGCGACATGACCAGTTTAATATGTGGCCTATTTACACAACCAGCTGCAATGTGTACACTGCTTGCTGTTTTTAGGGCATCTGTAAGAAAAGATAAACGCTTTTCTTAAACTACGTCACTGATATGAATTGAAACTGATATAATTGGACAGAGTTACTGATTTCTTTAATATAAGACAAAATTGGCTTAAATGAGCATTTGACATATTTTTTTAAAAGTGAACAAGGGCCCGAGTATCACTCAACGTTTGTGCGTATCGTTAATTTTGCTAACAAGTTATTTACTTTAGCGTATAATGCAGAAGCAAATACGGAGCAACATGCTATCACTCGAGGTGGGATTCCAACCAAAAACTTCAGTAAGCTGTTTAAATACCAGAAGAGCATTTAAGAAAAGTTGTCTCGCATGACCGGCGGTACAACATCATTGCAAAGAAAACAATTGCTATTTGCCGCCACGCTTGTTTGTTGTCAGTGGACGTCATTTGAAGACGACTTTCTCATTGGCTGTTTGTTTCCACAATAGTCCAATGAAAGTTTTACCACATTTATTGATATTCGACTAATTGGGACAAGGACGGAAATGTATAAGTCTAGTTCTACGCATTTATACCATTGTCTTGGGAAGATATAGAGTCATAGGAACGTGATACCAAAGTGAAACGTTTAGCAGATATAGCAAACGCGTAACTCCGAAGTTCCAGGGTGTGATGAGCAGGGGTACCAAATTGACATGTTTTGCCGGCAGATATAGCCAACACGTAACTGCTGAGTTCCAGGATGGGAGGAACAGGGGTGCCAGAATGAAACAAAACATTTAGCAGATATAGCCAACGTGTAACATCGGAATTCAGGATGTGAGGAACAGCCAGGGGTGCGAGAATGAAACAAAACGTTTAGCAGATATAGTCAACGTGTAACTCCTGAGATCCAGGATGGGAGGAAAAGGGGTGGCAGAATGAAACAAAACGTTTAGCAGATATAGCCAACGTTTAACATCGGACTTCCAGGATGCGAGGAACGGAGATACCAGAGCAAAACGTTTAGTTTTTGTAGGCGGAGGAACGATCTTGCAAAAGGCTTTGTTTATGTGTTTGTTAGACAGCTTGGGGGTTAAATGTCAGCCTTAAGATTATTTCGGTGGTATGACGGTCTTTAGGACGATGATTTTGTATCAAATGATTTAACCGCGTCCGTATATATCCCCTTTGGCCCTCTGGCTAAGGTTAGTTTGTTTGCAGAGTAGCACTGCTGTCTTTACTTAGCACTGAAGGAAGATTAACTTTCCAGAATTATGGAAACGCTTCACATCTTGGTTGTGTTAGTGTCAATTATTGTTGGAATACATCGCCATCATATAAGGGGAAATACCCTTAAACCTGGCGTAAAACACCAATCAATAGATGTATTAAGTACGCTCAGGCAATAAAGGGAAAGGCAACTGTTTTTCGAGCTAAACTTATAATTTTTAGTGTATGTTTTCAAAGACAACCATCTGTATTGCACTTGCAATCGAATTAGCCTAGCTGTTAATTAGTTAATTTAAAAAGCGGAACTGACGTCATTGTTCCAAAACACAGTAGTCATATCATCTAGTCGTGTCTGTCCCCTATTGCCTGCACTGGTGGATGCTTTCATATTAAGCCGAAAGTGAGGGTTCCGTCCCCAAGCGAAACAACAACAACAAACAACCTAAATATCAACCTGATACTAAAAACAGGATTTTTTAAAACCGCATGTCAGCTGAACACATGCTTAACGTATGTGTCGCTCAAAGAGCTATTTTGATATGTATACAACAGATTAACATTGTGCTTGGATCACCAAGCTTGTATATACGCCTTCTTGTTTTAGATGCCTTCCAATGCATCCATAAGCAAACGGACACACTGGTGACCGACTCTGTTTTCGAACAATGACGTCAGTCCCGTCTGTTAATTAACTAATTAACGGATATGCTTACTCAAATGCAAGTGCCATACAGATGTTTGCCTTTGAAAATATGCAATAAAAAAATAAGTTTAGGTCGAAAAACAGTTGTGTTTCCCTTTTAGAAAAAGTGTAGGTTTTCTGATCCTCTGTAGGGGCCATTTAGAAAATCATGCATGGTGTATAACTGTAAATGTTGCGTTATATATGGTTGGACGTTGGCCTCTGGACCGTGATTGGAACCACATAAATGTGGCCAACTTAAGCATGTTGTAAAAATTGTATTTTCCCCATGGGCGAGGATTGGTCAGCAGATTGGCCATCTGGTTTATTTTGTCGTCAATAAGTCAAACAAGTCAAAAAGTCCAGCCAATCACATTCCTTCGAATCAGTTTTAGTTTAACATATTTAACATAACTCACGAATAAATCTTTCTACATAATTTTGCTATTTCTATATTAATATAATAGAGTATTGTCTACAACATAGGCCATGAAAGCCGGAGCATCGCGGAAAACACTTGAAACACAACAAATATGGAATGATTTCACGAAAAATCGACGGAATGTGTTTTTATATTTCAACGCCGAGCCAAGTATACAAATACACTAGTTTTACAAAAAGATTTTCAACTCAATGAAAAGGATTACTTATCCTTCCATGGTGCACTTTTTAAAAATTCGTTTTCAGGCTCATAAACCATAAACAAATTCACCATTTGACAACAGCTGAGTTCACATAACTGACAAAAGGAGATTTAGCAAATGGCTTCAGATAGGAGAAATCAGCAAATGACAGCCAGTGAGAGCTAGAGTCATTGAGTTAGTTCTGAAGTTTATTGCCTTTCTAAGTTCCTTAAGGGCTCATTTAGCTAAAGTTTCATTAGGCTTTGTTCGTCTTATTTTTATCATATTATGACATCCTTTAAAATCGGTAGGTTTCCACCATATAATTGGCAACAGCCTGAAAAACCGTAAACTTTTTCCGCTTTAAGTTTAAGCATATACTCCAGAAATACCAATAACGTTAGGCGATAAGGTTTTGTGTTGTGTTGATGGTGGTCGCATTGTCCTGCAGAATTATTCTGAACAGCCTAGCATTTAAAGGAAGCGGCGCATAGTGCCTGTAAGTCACGGCATATTCACTCCACTTCCGGGTACGTCTACATTCTTTGTAGTTCCAGCATAAACGGAAAGATGGCAGTTCTCACTTCCAGTTCCACAGCTGCACCCAACAGCAACAGCAATGCGCATGCCCTATTGAGGAGGCCCAGGATGGACTCACGATGTCACATGGCTGATACCCGGAGAATCAGCAACCATTTGAAACAGTCACGTCATGGTAGATACTGCTGCACGTCAGTTATATGATAAGCCGCTAATCAGATCTAGGACCAGATGCCCCAGCATCCGAACACAAGTCCATGAACCGCTCGCTGCGTGACACATACACGACACATGGGTGATTGCATCTCGATACCAAGCATTATACACAAATCAGTCATCAGCTCTCTCTAAGACTCACACTGCAGGCGGTCCATGCTTGATGTCATATCGATAGCCGGTTATATACACATCTTTCGTCAGAAGCCAACTAGCATCTCGTTGTGTGTCAAAGGGTTGAGCCCAGTGTGCGCAGAAAAACACCCGACGACACAGAACTATAACACGGTGGTATAGTTTGATTGGAGTTCACGGCGCAATCGAGGTTATTACACTCATATTTTAGCTCCCCAGAAAGCAGGAAGCTTCAGACTAGCTATTTACTCTATTCAATACGAGTCTAGGTCTCATTATTACTTTACATTTACTTCTGAAGCCACTTCGTTTAGCCAATCGAAGATAGCTTTGTCTGGAGGAATCTGTCTGAATAGGATTCCTGATTTATTTATGCCCCATAGTTGAATTTTGTTTTGCTTTCTGGTAAATTATTGTACGGCCAGTCCCAAGAAAGAACGGCATGTCTACTCTCATGACACACAACCCTTGCTCCGGGGGCGCGACATTAAAGTGAGTTTATCATTAAGGTCTTACAATTATATATTATGTCAACATTATTCGTGCACCAGTTAGATGTCAACGACTTATTTCATGGTGTATACAAATATAGACAGGTATGCACACATTCCAGAGTCGCTGAATTGCTATGTCAACATCCACAAGACCCCAGAGAAGGCAATAGTTTTCATATAAGTTATTGACAAGGTAAAGGCACACACATGAAGCTTACCGAGGTATTCTTTTAAAAGCACACGCCTTGAACTCAATCCACTAGTAAATTTATTAAAGAGGCGTTTAAACAAGCATCAAGGTCAGGGTCTCAACGTCCCAAATCCTGCTAGAATGGTTTATAAACCCGACCAACAGAACGTGTAACGAGGAAACACAGACATGTATACAACACTCTTGACTAAATCAGCTAAAGAAACTAAACGGCTTAAGCCTTAGTTTAGCCTGAACAGCTAGAACATTATTGTTTGTTGGATTACCGTGTGGAGTGCAAGGGAATAAGTAAGTGTCTATGTTAAATAGTAATACACAAATTACAGAGAGTATCAAACATACACAATTATATACTGTTTTCTGTCATCTTAATATCTCTCACTTCGACTTGCATGCATTATCACCAAACTTGCTTATAGTTAGATCCAGGTATACCGTCATTATATAACGTAAGCAATTCTGACGGTACAGCTGCATCAAAAAACGACTTGTAGATTGACATTTTTTTATCCGAACTACACAGAAAGTATATCTTTTCGTTCGATCAAAACTATCTGGCATACGGTAAAGTCCCAAGGTCAGAATATGTGTCACCAACAAAGGACCATGCGAATAAAACGCATCAAACCAGAGTTACACATTTTCACCCTTGGCCTAATAAAACGGGACAGAGATTTTATCGGGCTATTGTGGAAGCAAACTGTCAATCAGAAAGCCGTATATAAATAAACTCGACCAGAAAGAAACGTGTCAGGTGATGTCTGGACTATATAATGTGACTAAGTTCGTGTGTGTGTGTAGACCGTCGCTTACTTTGCTAGTGGGAATTTAAATCTGATTGGGTGGCCCCGAGCTTTGATTATTAGGGGTTGTTTTTTCCAAGGATAAGTTTATGGGAAGGATTTTTAACTCACAATTTCAACTTTAAATTGTACAGCTGAAATAAAATCAGCCTCTACGCACAGACAACACAGTGTTTCTCTTACGGAGCTCGGGTGAGTTTTGTTGTCTGTTTTGGCTTTCAGAAAGCAATTGGGTTATTCAATGGCCCATTCTAACAGTCACGTTTTTTCTCTGGATTGAAGTCAACAAACTGTGGTTTTATGATAAAAAAAATCAGCCAAATGTTTGCCCTAGAATAAAAAAAGACAAAATGCTAATTTGTAGGTCACATGTCAGCTGATAGAAAGCTCCGCGCTATACAATCCGATTAACTGTGATTTGATTAATACATTGGAGTAGTACTATGTATTCTTAACGTGTAAATCATGTATCTGTCCTGCCGTAACGTATCTGGTTGCTGTGAAAATTCTTTCGGTGAAGTTGTTCATTCCATTACAGTGCACTATTGGCTTAATTATCATTAATTCTAGGTAAAACATCACGTGACGTCAGTGATAACACGTTGGCCGACTACCTGTACATGACAAGTAGCACGAGAAGGTGCGTGAAAAGCCAATCGTGCACCCTGGGATTAGTATAGACTATACTAATCCCAGGTGCACCTAACTCGTTCATTCAAACAAAATGTATCTAGCTTTTATCCTCCGCTGAGACAAGGTTTAGAACAATCAGTTAATGTTATCATGTTATATTTTAAAACGTCCCTGTTTAAAACTGACTCACTTTTAGGCAAAACGTCTCGTCATTGACGGCAACACCAATCGATCAATCAATTATGTTATCAACAAATTCGTGTCCATTCCCACTCCTAACGTTTGATTCATTTATTTACACTCTAGTTATGTATTTACGATTTTGTTTATTTTCACATGAATATCCGACCACGTTCCTTTTGTTCTCGTATTTGGATCTAACCCAATCAAAATCGGATCTAAATGACCTTTAATATATCGAAGAAGAGGACCGTCCGTCCGCGAATGAAATCTTCACCGTTGAATCAACCCAGGTAGTCTTTTTGTCCTTTTACGTTAAGTAGTGTATTGACTGATGACGGCTAGGATATTGCAAATATATTTAATTCATAGCGTTATATCTTGATGCAAATAATTTGTAGTGCAGGTCAAAGTTCATTCTACAATAGAATCGATTCTACTTCCTACGCCAACACTTTGATTCTAAGATATATCAGGACCAACCGGCTTTGCACTTTTTTTTCATTTTCTGGTGTGTGCATATGTCGCCCCAAATATTGGTGTAAATTAATGCGCGATAGCCTGGCATGGCATACGAGAGTTGTCTTAGTCTCGTCCACTATAAATACTCCCACGAGAATACGATTGGTCAAAGTTACGCAGATTTTTATATTTGGCCATACCAACATATTTCCAATAACTGCCCAGCATCTGTTATCTCTTGACTGTGAATCGTTTAACAATAGCCCTTAACTCTTATTACCGCTTATCTTGTATCGATACTTGGTGAGCAACAAAATTTTATTTGCATTTTCATTGGCCGAACAGTTACTTGAACCAAGTGATCGTTAATACATATTAACCTAGACCTTGGGAGGGGTTGGGTGAGGGTTATGCATGTGAGTACCATATTGCCTTCTGGCTAAGGGTAATTTTTAAGAATGCTGTTTTACTTACTACTGGAGGAAGATAATGTTTCCAACATTAAAAAAATTGAAAACTCTTCACATCTTTCGTTTCTTAATGTCTATTATTGTTGGATTACACCGCTGTCATATAAGTGATATACCCTTAAGCACAGCGTTAAACACCACCCTTACAGAAAAATCCTATACGATCCTATCCAAAATCCTATAGGGTGTTTCTAAGGACTCCTATAGCATCCTATAAGATTCTATAGGATTTTTCTATAGGATGTCAAAAATCCTATAGGATTTTTCTGTAAGGGCAACCAATCAATCAATCAATCAATCAGCCGAAAAGGAAATTAGAAATGGCTAGGTTAAGAATGTACCGAGAGTATAGCCCTGCTTCCTACTTCCCAATGGAGGAACTTTGATTTGCTTAATAAATTAGTACTAAACATGTTATGTTTCTGTCGTAGTGAGACTATTTATTGTTTGTTGAACCGCTGGCGTGTAATTAAGGTAACCTGTGCACCAAACGGCGTTCGAAAGTCAATCTACGAAATGGAAAGTCCTCAAATTAGGTTTGATAGTAAGCCTTTTGACACTGTTGTAGAGAGTATTTATCTTGGTTATTGTATTACTTAGTGACTAAACATTATTCAATACTTCAAATTCTAGTCACTGTAGTGGCATTTTTTATGTTGAGATGACAGTTAATATTTTGATAATTTCGAGAATTGATGGAACCAAGTTTTGCAAGAAAAACTTCATTGATCTTTTTGCAACATGCGTTCAATCTGCAGCTGTGTTGACGTGTTTAGATAACCTGCCTTTATAGGTCACCCTTTACTCAATTTGTGTTGTATTTTCAGAAATGGGTGACGCACTCTGGACCATTAGGAAATACCTTCATCTTTTCCGGTTTTTATGTCGATATGTGTTTATGGCATGTATCGCTATATTGGCTCGATTTTCACCCCGGGTTTATGCTCTTCTGGAAAATAATGGAGAAAGGATTTTGGAAGGATCACCTGTGACACCAAAGGATTTGGCAAAGTCTGTTGTTGACTTTTCATATTTTGGAGCAGTTTGGAAGCACAACATGATAAGCATTTTTATGAAAGTTAAGTTAAATGGTCCAGCCACAAATCCTGAACTTATCTCATTTGACGGAATGAGCACAAAGAAACTCCTAGATTTCCAGGTCAATTCACGCCCTCTAGTGCTAAACTTTGGCAGCTGTAGCTGACCTCCATTCATGGCGAAACTTTCGCAGTTTAATGATGTTGTAGTCAAATATTCTGACTCCGTCGATTTCTTGATAATCTACGTAATGGAAGCTCACGCCATAGAAGACTGGGCTTTGGGTGTCAGAAACGTACACCTGGCTCAACACCGGAATCTGACCGACAGACTGGAGGCCGCCAAATTACTTGAGCCAAAATCTTTGAAATGTCCACTGTTTGTTGACAACATGAAGAATCAAGCCGGTACCGACTTCGGGGGCGTACCAGAAAGACTGTGTGTAATTCAGAATAGCCAGGTTGTCTATCTTCAAGATGTTGGACCCATGGGTTATTCGGTAAAGGCTTTGGAAGGTTGGATTAAAAATTATCTGGCAAACAAATAATTATATTATATTATTAGGTCAATCTAGGGACGAAGAACATTATTTTCCTCATTTCGAAAACAGGCACCAACTTGCCAGTAGTATAAATGTCGACCACAAAGAATGGTTTCGCTATGAAGTGTCCGTGATTTTTAAAAAAAATAATCTTGTTTGTCAACGATTTCCGTCAGGTATTCATTCATTAAGAGAAGATCTGATGTATGTTGTATTATCAAAAAATATATTGTCTAGGTATAGCGTACAACAATTCCATCAAACAACACAGACAGTTTTGATTCTGTTTCAAACCAAGCTACATTAAGGTGCCAGAATTAACAGGAAATGGTATAAATTATACTTAATTTCAAGTTATCATCAATAGAGAAACCCGCTGGCTAAGGGCAGGATGTTTGAAGAGTAGTACGGCTGTCTTTACTTAGCACTAAAATAATATTAACTTTCAAACAGTATTGTAACCTTACATGTTATGGTTGTGCTGGTGTCAATTTTTGTTGGAACACACCGCCGTGAAGTAAAATTTAGCTCGGCGTAAAAAAAACAATCTATCAATTATAATTAGAGGAGAATAACAAGCATTACATTACTTTAATTGAATAGTGAAGTAATCATCTTATATACCCAGTACTGTCTTAACTGTTGAAGAATGGGACCAGAAACAACTCCGATCAAAAATTGGGAATTCCTGACCAACGTTTCTATTTTTTTATCAGCGCTTATACTTTATGATCATCGTTTCCATTATTTAAACAGTTTTCATCAGATATCAATCCTTAGTTCCCTAACTTTTGTCGGAGTTGTTACCATTCTTTATTTTAAGCTTCTGAGTGGTAGAGATTTCTTTACTGTTGAAGACTTAAGGCCCGTCTACACGATCAAAGTTTTGTTGTACGACAAGACCCAACTTTTTCTCACCATGTTCAAGCGTGTTGGATGTCTCTGTCCACATGGTATAACATGATAAAACATTTGTTGTACGTTATTGGATTATAATAATGGACGGTAAATCATAAAACAGAGAAAAAGCTTCAGACTGCATTCAGTTCGTCTCAAGTATGCAATTAGAACCAACAATACGAATATATTTTTAAAAAAGCAGAGTTTACCACATTCAGGCTAGCTTTAAAGTAAAACTATAAACTGGATATGTTTATCGTCTTATCGTATAATGTTATGTAAAATTACAGTACAAATACGTTCAGACAGATCATACATAATCGAATTCTACTTATAAGGCAATATATATGTATAAAATGCAGACACACACTTTCACCCAATTAAAGACTGCCAATGGGTATTAGGCTGATTTAAATTTTAATTAGTTTTAAATAGCTACTTTCACTTGTCAGATTTTCTTTGCTTCAATGGTTTAATTTCCTGCGGTAACAACATACATGAGATTAATTCAAGAGGCAGCGGAAGATAATTGCATTGCTATTTATTAAGCTGAGAGAGCTGGAAAAACAAACAATTACTAACTATTGTTTGTTTGTTAGAATGGAGTTTAACGCCATATTTAAGGTTATTTTACTCAACGCGGTTTACACTGTCAAACAACTGCTTTCCAACTTGAAGACGTGTAGACGAGCCTTCAGCTATCTAGGTTTTGTGTATGGTCTTGCTTTATGCATAAAACTGCAGCAATGGCATGAATTGTTTTCTAGCAATGTCTGTTTTATTGGTAAGAAATACAGTGTATTGGTATATTGTGAACGATTATGAAAATGTACAGTAAATATATTGCTTCATCAGACGGAAAAAGATACACTTTATTTTATTTTATATACATGTAAAACATGATCTTTCACATCTTCCCTGTCTGTCTTTCTTGTGTAGTTTCCAAACACGCATCGTTATAGCTTTATACCAATTCCAACTTATCATAGTTCCTGTTTGACGACTATTCCCGTAAAGTAGACTTTTACTGGTGATTTGTCCGATGTCTGTTTTATTGGTAAGAAATACAGTGTCTTGGTATATTGTGCACTATTATGAAAATATACATCAAATATACTGCTTTATCAGACTTAAAAAGAAAGATTTTTTATACTACATGTAAAACATGATCTTTTACATCTTCCCTGTCTACCTGGTGGCGATATCCTGTGTACAACCGTGTCTCGTAATAATAATCACTTTATAGTATATATTGTCTTAAAATAAATAAAAGTAATATTGATTCTAGTTTCTAGTCATAATTTTAAAAACTTCTTAAAATAGCAGAGATCTGACTTAAATAGAAAGTTATATTTCTTAGTCTCGTCTCGCTAAGGTTATTTGGTATTAAAAAATAGAGATAAATTGAGATAACATAGGTTTCCCTTGTATAATTACATCCTACAAACTCAAATTAATATCAGATGCTGCCATGTGTAACCATATGCGTGTTGATGTTTGAAAATATTACAGAAGCTTTTTAACTTTTACTATTGTGTTACATCGTTGTGTGTCCTTTTATTTTTATCTCTCAGATTGCCTGATTTTCCTCTTGTTTAAGGTATATGCGACTCTCTAAACTCTCATCTATATTTGCCCGGAGCAATATGTCAATTTGTTGACGCATGCGTAAGATAATTGTAAGCTCAATCCTGAGCAATAAAAGTCAAATGATTTCATATATGCCCATAATTGTGGTCTGACGAGACGTGAAGTAGCAATCGTTAACAAGCGCGAGTTCATTTCTTTGCATATACAAATATATATATATGTAGCCCAAAGGTCCCGGGTTCGAATCCCGGTGGAGGCAAGCAAATTTTTCTCACTTTATTAATTCAAAATATATATATGCCAGAACCAGGCTTTCGGATTTACTCAAACAAAAACCAATTGTGAGTAATATCTA
>JAQQZZ010094931.1:0-17194 GCA_030265115.1 Mopalia vespertina | reverse complement strand
ATCATAAATACCAACATCAACACACGGCGATCTGTACATTTATATCGTAATCAACACCAACGTCAACAGGAGGCGATCTCTACATTTTATACAGAAAAAAAACATGTACTTAAGGAACGTGATGTAATCACGTTCTTCGTTTACTTCCTGGTAGAATCTACTTTTTTGACACCCCACGTGTAGTCAATAACGACAGATGTTTATAATCAGTTTTCACTTTCTCTTTATTATCGCTTTCGTCCCTTCGTCGATCATTTTATACCATAGCCGTTTCTTCCAAACGGTGTTGACAGCCACAGATAAATCAACAAATTAACAAAATAGCGTTTTTTCCTAAGCAGATACTATTCGGTTAAATTATGAAACACAAAATATTGTTTTTACACGATTAACCTTTACGAAAACCAGCTCGACACTCTTGAGGAAAATCCTTATTTTTAGACTAAATTGTTAGTTTTTAGTTTATAATGGATGTCAAAGTTTTCCCAGACAAGTAAGTAAGGTGATTGCTCTGTAGTTGTCTGGGTCTTGAAAGCTCCCTTTACTTTGATAAATGGGATTGAGAATACATACAACCCCATGTTCTTGGACAATACCAGTGTCAACGTTAATGTTAAATAAACAGTGTAATTTTCTAACATTGTATCCTTAGAGACTTTAAAGGACTCGTTGTAGTTTTTGCCAAAGCCGGCTGCTTTATTGTTTTATAATAAATTTATTGCGCGTTCCAAATTTGTTAAGTGATATGGTTATCTAGTTCTACTATTATGTAACATTATCATCAGCAATAGCTCAATTTGTTTTCATCAAAATTATTTAAACTTTTAAATTAATTATAGTATATTTCTAAGTCTACAAAGTGTGTTTTATGTGTCCCTCTACACTCTCTAAGATTTTTTAGTATTGTTTTGGTTGTTTCGTTTCAAGATGTTTTGTTCTTGTGTTATCCATACAATGTTATTTATTACGCTTCTGATACCTGGCCAACATTAATAACTTTTAGGGTATTGTTGATCAACTCAGTGACTTCGTACTCGTGTACCGTGGTATATGAATGCTGGCTGACCAATGTGTACGTTTTTAACGGTATTGTGTCTATTTCAGGCCAGTGACCATCTTGTACATGTGCTTGAAAAGTATTACTTCCGCATTACTGTGGCTATACGGGAATTCTTAGATAGAGTAAGACTTGTCGGTCGTATTTAATTTATGGTGTGGTCAGCTAGCTTATTATAAACACTGAAACTTTGAACTTATAATTTGAGGACTTTCAAATAATGATCCTGTAGCCACCATAAGTAGGTAGTAGGAGACAATAGTTATGCTTCTTTCATTTGTTTAATTTATTCCTTGCATATTATTATTTAACATGCTGTGTTTTTTTCTTTTCTTTTAAAAGTCTCAAATAGTCACTTCGGGATATATGTATTAAATAATGCTTATAAGTGTTTATTTCCGGCTTGTAATATTGTTTTCATTTAGACCTATTTAAATGGCTATTTTGTTCTTGTTTGTATTTCTAAAATATAAATAAGTCACGATACATCAGTATTGTAGCAGTTCAAATTAGTGATAGTATAGGCTATATCGCAGTAACTTATATATGGTGAATTAGTGTTTAAAATTTAACGTACAGTAGTGGTTGTTATAACTCCTCTTAAGTCGTGTGGTACTACTCTTAATTATAGCCATCGTCAACTTTGTTAAACTACTGTTCTATATTTGGTTAATATCTCATATTATATACAGATATATACATTATGTAAACCTGAGCATTAATATAAGTTTGATGGATAAATCTTTGCACAATATGCATATCTACAGGTTAAAATGTTTTCATTGACTGATTATAAATACTTGTATTCACTTAGATGTTGTAGGTGGAGAGTTGTCTCCCTTGGTTGCCGAACTTACCGTTAACGTTGCCGCTACTGTATCGTTGTCGTCTTTTATTTTTGTGCTGATTTAACTGATGTGTGTCAATATCTGAATTATATCTCTACCACAAGCCTCAGCTATGTTGCAATGTCACAAAAACAATGTGTATTTGACAACATTTTACTGAGTTCGGTCTTGTGTTTGCGGTAGGCCTACCTATGACGCAATACCCCTTAACCGACGGTGACATTGATACTGAAAAAAAATATGTAAAAGAATCCGAACTCGCTGTCCTTGTCCCCGCCAATAGTCTCGTGTGAACCAAATTCTTCGCGCGTTAACTTCGACCTCAGCACGAGAATCTAGTAGCATTGCTGCCAAGAAATTTCAACAACAAATGACCGTCATATTGCCCGTTCATCGTATAGATAGTTTTCTAATAAGTTTGACAGGTAGGTCAACACGGTTTCGTTGTGTGGACAAACATTAAAACATATCTGACCGAACAAAGGACAGGATATAAGTAGTGTACAATTTAGCGCTAAATGACTAACTAGGGTTGTTTCAGAATTAGAGGAACATTGTGACATGGTTTGCATTGCGAGTAGTCAGTATATTAATACCTATATAGTATAAGGTGTTATAAATAGCTGATCGCTCATAATCTAACAATAACAAGCAGTCTGAGGGTGGACAAAAGTTGTAACTTTTGATATTCCTGTTTTGTTTCTGAAGATACATGTTCGTAAGATTTTCCTTGGGCAAGTAGACACTCAATTTCAATTTCATTTCTCTCCAGTTTTTAATGAAGATATCCAGTAGTTATAGGGTCTGTTAAAAATGACGACCACCGATTCTTAAAACTGGATTCATATATTCCAGAATATAACAACAATATTGTGACCCAAATTGCCACGCGACAGTTTAATCTACCCGTCACTCTGAAAGATGCAAGTTTACAAAACATAGCCTGTTATTTTTAGAGTTACTGGTGTGATAAAGAAAGAAAAAAAAAATGGAATTATCGCCACTAATGGACATGCATGAAGCCATTCGAATATTTCAGCAAATATTTACATTCTTAACACGCAATACATCTGCTACAATGTTTTGTATACCTAGAAGATCGTCCAAGCTGAGCATGAATAACATAATGTGCATTTAATGTCCGTGCTATCCTGAAAGAACAATGGATCAGCGTATAGGCCTGCCTAATAATTGTGTCCAAGTGAACTGACTTTCATAAACCGGTCTGTAATGACAATCTGCAACTTCTTCGAAGTTTACTGCAGTAAATCCATAGATGCACAGTTCCCAGGCATAAACTACGGAGTTGATCCGATTATATCCACAAAAGGATATTCACCAACATCCTCAAGTGACGGGTGTATAGTATAATCTATCCGCAACAGGATAATCAAAAAAGTCCTCGAATGGACAGGTATTAAATATACAGATCCGGTATAAATCTGGTTAAAGAAGGGTCCCGGTTAGGTTTAGAATTCACTGAAGAGTAACACTATCCAAATGCTGTTACTATATATATGATCAGTACGTATATCTTCTTCACCGAGATGTTACTGGCTTGTCACTGAACACTCGTTAGACTGAGTAGTGACTGGCTTATTACTTATCACTCTTTAGACTGAGCAGTGACTGAACAAATTCAGTTAATCAATCACACTGATAAGTTTCCGACTATAATTTTAGAATAACATCACATATAACTCTCGGAAAAAAGCTAATTTTAACCAATGGAAATATTTCAAAACAATTTCCTCAAAGCCAGAGAAACTGATAATTGAGCCTCAATCATACTTTCATGTAAACAAACTGGGCTGGCTGGTTAAAACTGGGTCACAAGAAATACCAGAATTTTCAATATTGTTCTAGATTTAAAAATTCTTTGCAAATCGGCAAAAACTGGTAGCATAAACGCATTTTACCATAAACTTATGTTTCCATAAACTTATGTTAGCACAAACTTGTGATTCCATAAACTGGTGTGAGCATAAACTTAGGTTGCCATAAACTCATGCCACCATAAACTTATGTTACCGTAAACTTGTGTTACCATATAAGAATGCCACCATACTCTTATGTTACCATAGACGTGTGTTACCATAAACTTGTGCTACCATAAACTTGTGTTACCATAAACTTATGTTACTATAATCTTGTGTTGCCATAAACTTGTTGTACTATGAACTTGTGTTATCAATAATTTGCATAAACATAAACTCATGTTACCACAAACTTCTGTTACCATAAAATGTGTTATCATAAGCTTTTCTGTTATAAACATATGTTAACATAAACTTATGTTACCATAAATTTGTGTTATTATAAGCTTGTGTTACCATAAACTTGTGATGCAAAAAACTTTTGTTACCATAAGCAGGAAATGAAGCAGTTGCTAGGCATAGGTAATCCAAGGTTGTTGTTCTTCCAGCACACCAATAACTCTCACAATGTTTGTAAACTGGATTCCCCCAGTGTCTTCGGTTGTTAAAACAGTTGGGAAGATTTTTTTGGTTACAGGATTGAAAGACCTGGCTTGCAAATAAACCAAATGATTCCTAATCAAATTTTAAATTGCTTTTTTATCTTTCCTTCACTGACGGTATCTGAGAAGTGAAGACAATTTTTGTTTTTAAACAATGGCAAAAAAGTTTAATTGTTTGAACATAATAATGTTTAATACGGCATATAACATTTACAAAAATAAAGTCTTTCTGTTTATAATAGTTCTACTTAAAATCAAAACAAAATGACATTTTACAAGTTTCTTTCAACTAATTGTTTTTTATAAAATATTTGCCAAAGTTTCTTCTTCATACCTTATGTTTATATACACTAGTTAAATCACTAAAAAAAGTGCGACTGGATTGCATGCTAATCTCGTATATGAGTGAGTCACGCGATGTGGCTTCGGCATTTACGGGGGTGGCTTTTACACGGTTTCCTTGCGGTTTCTACCGTATTTTCGCAAGGCACAGTGTGAAACGGACATCACGCCGTCATATAAGTGAAATATCCTAGAGTACAACGTTAAACCCCAATCAATCAAACAAACAAGCAATACATTATTGTCCTCGGGATATGCTCTAGTGTGGGAGTAGCTCCGCTTAGAATTCCTCGTCAAATGGTTGGTTGGTTTAGGGGTTTTAGTCTGAGCCATAGGTCATAATGGTGTTGTTAAGACCTCAGTCTTCAGTTTGACACCTCGTCAAAACCCGAAACGTCTGTGGCAGCTAGGATTTTGACTTGGTGTCAAACTGACGACAAAGGTATTAACGACACCACTATGACCGACGTCGAGGGTTTACACACCATTCTAACCCGAAAAAATACAGAAAATGTAGATCTCCCATAGCTTTAACAGTGTTTCTTTCTAAATTCACTCTTGCCCGCAGTAAACTGTCACCAACCAATCAGAAACAGGAAGTTATCTTCCTGGCATCGCGTGCTGCCGTGATAACGCCATCGGGACAAATCTTCCAAAACATTTTTTTCTGATATTTTGATGCCATTAAACTATAGCTATTTTGAAGTAGACATGTTTTAAACTACGTTTGCGACAACCAATTCCCTATTTGTGCTGTAAGTTTTATCAAATTAAGAAAACAAAATTTGAATTGGAGGCGGCCATGTCTTATTTGTTATTATCGGACATTTGGAAGATGAACAATCGCAAGCTGGGATGTAACGTGTGTTTACCCTCTTGTGAATTGAAAATATCACAATACCACAAGTTTGTTTACGGATGACGAATTTTTTGCTTAAAGTATAGGGGTTTTTTTTGTCTTCGAGATGGATTTTAACTAAAGGTACGCTCATGCAGTGCGAGCCTGTGAAGGGAGGAAGTCGGAACAGCGATAAACAAAGTGGTCATAGTTGTTTCATTAGTACCACTGAGCTTTGTTCCTTATTATGTACATTTGCTCACGGCACGTAACCCGCACAGGGTTAGACTAGCTAACTGATTGGTTGTTTGACTGGCTGGTTGTTTGGTTGGTTGGCTGTCTGAATAGCTATCTGTCTGGCTGGCTGGCTGGCCGTTTGGTTGTCTGTCTGTCTGGTTGGCTGGCTGGCTCGCTTGATGGCTATTTGTCTGTCTGGCAGGCTGACTGGATGGCTGGGCGGCTTGGGTGTCTCCTCATCTTAATCTCATCGAACTCCTTACCTTAATATCCTCTATCGTCACACTGATCTTTCTTCACACCTGAATCTTACCCGTCCGTATCATCTTAATCCTGCTTTGTATTCTCGTCTTAGTCTTTCGGTGTTCTCGCCATAACCAAATTGCCCATGGTCAGAAAATCATTACACTTTTTGTACGAGTTAGCCTAAACTAAACATCACACTCTCAAGAACAGATTATACCAGACGAATATTAAATTGCAGGACCGTGTGTTTCACTCACTTCGTAAGGCGGCACCAGTTAATCGTTAGGGGTTCAGATTACACTTGAACAATTGTATTCTTGGCTGCAATTTTGTGTCCACTGCGTGTGGAAACCCCTCCGAACCAGCTGTTTGTACTAGAATTATATCAGTGTTACATGGGCCTGTGCAATTCTCAAGAAACGTGAGATCTTGTCAATCGCCATTGCTGCATCAGCTGACTACTGTACACACGCCCACAAAACTCTCGTCCTCGTGTGTAGTTGTAACATATACAGACTTTGTTTGTGAGGCGTAAACAAATATAAGTAAAGTTTTACATATATCATGTTCTCGTTTCATATTGAACGTTTGTTGTACCTGTATGTGTAGCCATGTGACTGAACAGTGCCACTGTATTGAAGTTATAAATTAAGTTGATTAATGATATAATAAACAGCCATGTTAAACAACATTAGCCGTTTCACGTGCCTACATAGACATTACAGTGTCAGACTGCTTAATTTCCACTGATGAGATTCACAAAGTAGAGTAAACTTATGACTAATAAAAAATACACATGGATGCATGGTTATTTAATATTTCGGTTGATTTTAAAACCATTGTCGAGAATGAAAAAATATCTGTACAGAAGGTGTATAAGTACTAGGTTATGTTTGTCTTTTTCCTAATACATTCAGTTACATCATCTATATACAAGGGTCAAAGATACGGCCTTAAGGATACTCTAACCCCCCTACAGAGTGTTTTTATATTTCGCCGTTTTACTTCTAAACTAATGTGAATTTTGCAACACATGTATATATATTCTGAATCGTCTTTGTCTGCAGAACAATAATAAGTAAATTTTTGTTTTCTAAAACTAACACAAAAAACATTTTGCATAAAAAGTAAATGTTCGCTACCTCTTTTCCAAATTGCTACTTCTTTTACACCATTTACGTCAACTGTTCGATTTTACATAATATGAACCAAAAAACGGTCTTTCATTTTGTCCATGTTTGTCTTAGTTTTCTTGTGCAATATTGTGTTAAAGGTAAAAAATCAAACAAAATAGTCCAAATTTCGACTTCTTATAACTTTATATAAAAAACAAAAGAAGATATTAAAAATCTGAATGACAGTTTTTTAGTTTTATATGTTGAGGTGAAATGTGCAAAAAATCATTTCTGTGGGTATAATAACAGCCGAGGAGTAGGCATTTTCAAAAGTACGGTACACTGAAAAATGAAAGCAGAGAAAACGGGTAAAATGTAGTCAAAACACCGCTGTTGTAAATAATGTAGTCAAGTTTTATAATCAAAGTTAACGGTCTTCTGATTCAAATTGTTTTATTGGGTCTGCTCTAGGAGAAAGATAGCTATTTCAACTTTTTGAATATGCAATAAATGTTGAGCTGAAAAGGGGGGGGGGGGGAGAGTAGAATAATCTGAAAACAACAAACATATAATTAACATTAAGCAAGCCAAAGATACCAGTAAGTACTGGCCATACACAGTTCGATATTAAAATATTTCATAATGAACAAAAGAGAGATATATACATTCTTTATAGTATGATATTTATCCCAGTGAGTGAATTGTCGGATAGACGTATAGGTTTGAAGAGATTACAGCTAAGGATGAAGAAACAAATAAAATAGAAAATAGAAAATTATTCTTTACAGGGACTGTAGTAAAGTTAAATGGAGAATGATTCCTGAAACATTATAAATGTTGATATTAAGTAAATAAAGCTAGTTGTTTGGAAGCTTTAAAACCATGATTATTACACGATTTAACCGGTGTATGTGATAGGCTTGTTCCAGGAGAAGGGTTGGCAGTAGTTAGATTTGTCAATAATTTTGGTGTTCAAAAAATACTGCTTTCATTTAAAGTGGTTAAATACCCCACATGCTTATATATCTCATTCTCCGTTTTTTCGCCGTGTTCATTTGTTCTCTCAATTAAATATCTATGAGTTTTAGCAATATAGTCAGTCTTACAGCCAGCCGAGACAGGACATGTAAATGTGTAGAAGTGTCAGGCTGGTGCACGAAGTTAACGCGAAAGACGACTTTCTGCACGACAAAAGTTTCAAGTTTGTTAAGCATAATTTATATGGTTAGCCTATCTGTATAGATATTATTCTGAACATTGTTGCTTACATTGACATCTTCCCGAGATTTATTTTGTCAGAATAAATCAAGAAAAGCTCCCAGAAAAAGGTTGAGAGTCTGTGTAACAGACAACAATCTTATTCCTGATGATGACGAAATCCTTTACTTGACTTCCAGAACCTTCTACCTCACGTGTTAATGGTCATGATTGCTGTATAATGAATAATCCAAGATTTGTAAACATACACTCAATCAAGCTTCGGAATAATTACAATATACAACAAGAATACTAAAGATGAGAGTTACATACCTGTCCTGGGCTGAGGAAATTTGATTTCAACAAACTGTGCTGACGTTAAAAAAACGTTCTGGTATTCCTTTTGAAATTATGAAGAGAATTTTGTAATAAATTAGCAAAGATGTATTCTAACCAGTTATTACAGTTTTATTATGTAAAGGTATTTAGCAATGGGAGGAAAACATTTAGATTCATAATCGGACAATGGTGCAGATTTTAAAAGGTGAACCTGGGTTTTCAGAGAAATTGTTCAAGCCTTGAATGTGAACTATATTGTGATACTTTCGCAATGCATAATAACACCATTGTTACACTACTATAAGTGCGAGTGTTGTTGCTGGGATTTGTTCAAATTAAACACAGGAATGTAATAGAATAGTGGATTCATATTTAGAACCTTCGACATATGCATTATTGTGATCGACTAGCATTTATTAGGCCTACGTCAGAAACTTTCTTCAACTTGTAGCAGTTATTTATCAGCATTTTCTGACTGTGTAGACTACTGCTCTATTTTAATGTATAGAAACAAAGTTATGGCAACTGGTAAATGTAAAAGGCTTGTTGCATTTGGTACCTAAAGCTTTAACGGTTGGTTCAGCATAGTAAATATCCTGTCTTTACCGCTAGCGTGTGTCTTTGTTACTTACTTTGTCTCTATCTACAACACTTTCTACAGGGGTGCAACGTGTATGCTTAGTAATCATACGTCGATGTCCCGTCAAAGGGTTTGAGTCCACCTGTCAACCCTCTGTTATATTGAGTGAGATACACGACGTTGCTCGGGCAATTATAGCAGGGATGGGTTTCACGAGGTTTCCGCGCGGTTTTCCCGGATTTCGGAGCTAAAGGGCAACATGAATCCGATCTGTTTGTGATGTCGTATTTCGTCCTGTGGTTGTCCTGTCTCGGCTTTGTTTGTTGCCTGTGTTTTCAATTGTAGTTTTCCCAAATCAAACCAACAAACACGTTTGTGTTTTTCGAGAATGTTGATTACTTTAAATTGGAGGAACAAAGTACTTCACTCTGCATGGTTGTTTTGTGGAACTGCTGCTTTTCATCGTTGGAGTACAATGTTTGGTGGAAGCTTCTTGTGCCGGATGCTCAGGATCACTCGTCTATAAGTTAATTTTTTAAATAACTTTAATAAACAGATATAAAGAAAACACCAATAAACACAATTGAGACAATGAAATGGTGTGCAATAATTATCTCCGTGAGCTGGACAATTTTTGGGGATTGGCGTAAGACCACTATTATGGACTTACGTTTTGTGACCTTGGAATATAGTTCTTAATAAAAATGGTGTGTTGTCTTGTTTTATTTGTTCCGGTCCTGGAAATTTGTTGTTGGCGGAGTATTTGGTATCAATGTGAAGTAATTGAGTGGAGGTTTCTGGTCAGTGTAATCTTTTAGCCTAAATAGGTAACATTTGGTGTATGTATCACCATTTGATGGAGGTGTGATTAGGCTGTTGTTTACATTCTGAAGATTGCTTGACAAACCCTATCACACTCCAGGGTTTCTAGCTTAAAATTAAATCTGTCATCAGCTGTCAAGATTTTAACATGGAACTGCAAAAGGACCGATTAAGGTATCTGCCAGGGGTTTTCGCCCAACGGCAATTTGAGAGGGAGCTGTGGATCTAAACGTTAACATTACGGCTTATGGCAAATTAATAGTGGTCTTGCTCCATATTGGATTCATATTTGGAAGCTTTGACATATGCATTATTGTGATCGACTAGTATTTATTAGGACTACGTCAGAAACTTTCTTCAACCTGTAGCAAAATTACTTATCAGCATTTTCATGTATATTGATTGTCTTGTGTGTAGCACAGCTTGTAAAGACTATATATACTCAATGTGACGAAAATGGCACAAAGTGAGCAGGGGAAAGGGGTAGGGGGAACATCCAGTTTACGGTGTGCGGGAAACATCAAGTTTATGGAGGTGGGGGGAAACATCACGTTTAGACACTTAAAGAAATATTGTACATAAGATTATAAGAGTTGTGTTATTTAGCGGGGCGCAGACGGAGGAGGAGGGCGGGGGGGGGGGGGGGAGTAGTGATCAGTTCATAGTATGCAGTGGATTTGTAAAAAGCCCTGACCTCTGGTGAGCTATGGTTCGAATCTGCTTTCTTGATTGGGTTTCACCAGTTTCTTTGTTGTTAGCTTTTGAAAGTTGTGATTGATAGTGTTGACATTCCTCCAGTCTATCATCACATGTTGTGGGTAAGTTTGTAGGTGGTCAGAGACGGGCTAATTTTGAATGTCTTTTTGTCTTTGTCGTGTTGATGTTTTGTGCTCTTCGATCCTATTGTCTATTGGTCAGCAGGGCTCTCTAATGTAATGTTATTTACATAAGTAGTATATCATTTAAAGACAGTTTTTATGGGGAGGTTTATTAGTTCGTTGGGGCTTGCATGTGGCTTGTATGTGAGTGTTGATGTTCCCATTACAAGTGAATACACATTTTACGCTGTTGGCTCTACACTGTATATTCTTGAGAACGATGTATGAATAGACATTGAAACGTTGCACGCCTAATAGACTTTGAGTTTTGTTTAGAGTTTAAATTCTAAAGGTCTCTATAACATATTCCTCAAGAGTCCAAACAAAGCATTGGGTACTTATTTTGAAGTGGATTAAGTTTATTTCTGAAAGGTGTATTTCTAATCCATAGTACTATGTGTTACGCTATTGAAGTATATAATGTAATAACTTTTGTACACTAACGCTATTACTCAAACGCTTGGTTTTATCGTTAATGTTAGTTTAGCTACATTATTTAGTCCAGTTAATAAGTCTATATAATAATTCTGTGGTCAATGATATAAATACATCATATGCTTATAAAAGATCCGTTCCTGTTTGGAACATCATTTTCATTTAGACCTATTTAAATAGTTATTTGGTTTTTGTTTGTATTTCTCAACTATAAAATAACCATAGTACATCAATACTATAGAAATTTAAATTCTTGGAAGTGTATATTCAGTTATATATAACGTGAATTAGTGTTTAAAGTTTAATCAAGTACTTTGTCGAAATACAGTAATATATTTTAACATCAAGTCCGTACATGTATTTCATATTAGATACATATATATACATTAGGAATACCTGAGCATTAATAGAGGTTTTGTAAACGGCTTGCACTATATGCTTATATACAGGTTAAATAGGTCTTCTGAAACTTATTAATAATACTTCTATTCACTTATGTGTTGTACGCGAGGCATTCTCTCCATTGGTTACCGAACCCACAATTACCGTGTTTTATTTCGGTACTGATTTCACTGATATATGTGGCTCTTTGATTTATATATCTACCACTAGTCAGAGCTAGGTTACGATGTCATCTGTTCCAATAAACTGTGTATTTGCCTAGGATAAATACCCCTTAAGTTACGGTCCTATTAATACAGCAACAAATATGTACAATTTTCCGTCACTGACCGAACGGACCACCCTCCCATAGACTGACAGGCCGACAACCCTACCCACTCACCGAGCAATCGACCCACAGGTTTCGGAATATGATTATTCTTAAAATCAAAATAAAACGAGTAGTCTGGCGGTTTTTATAACAAAGAAGTATAGCATACGTCAGAGATTATTCATCAGTAACGACCAATCGAACGACCGATTGCATATTTACACGATTGTAAACACGGTTGTCAAATTTGGTAACATATCTGACATAGATCAGAGGAAAGGATATAAGAAGTGTATGTTTAACGCTATAGCAGAAGTGCCGCATTAGACTTAAATACAGGTATGTTTGATTGTTCTTTCTGTGTAACCAATCGACCGAATACTACAAGCCTCGTATAAGTTAATCAAGGTGAGTCACAATTTAACAAACAAATCACGATGCTATCATACTGTTTTAGGACTTAAATGAAATAACATAAACTGCTACATTTTGGATAACCATTCATTGTTCACGTTACTGGGTACATGTAGATGCTATTATACCGTTTTAGGACTTAAATGAAATAATATAAACCGCTACATGTTGGATAACCATTCATTTTTATCACTAGGTACATGTAGATAGCTGACTTTTAGAGTAAATGCCGCGTTGAGTAGAGATCCTTTTCAAAATAATATTGACGTCTATCATCCTGACGGGCACGTGACGACTTACCAGACCTAGTTAAGTAACTGCTGATATATAACTATTTTTTAATCTTCCTTGATAGATGGTTCGGAGAAGGTGTGGATGCTCAACACATAAAAAAAAAATAAAAAAAGATTTGAAGCTAGGAAGAGTTTTGAGCGAGTTAAAATATAGTATTTTGGTCAAGTTTATAAGTAAAAGTTATTAAGCGTGAATCCCGTTTTTTGTAGAATAAATACATGTTTTTAAACTGTTATGTTTCAACCCAAAAATGTATTCGTTGGTTAGATAAGGGCTAGTTAAGGATTGGTAGAGAATCAATACGGTTGATTTGCTAAGGCGATTTAATGTAGTCAATGACAGTTCACCAGGTGTAACATTTTCACTTTATATATAGATATATATACATATATATTGTATATATGTATCAAAAAATGTTTATCTTGGTCGGATTTGGGCCAGTTGGTAGAGTATGAATACATTTGGTTTGCCAAGGCGATTGAACTTTGTAAAATTTTGACTTGCGTGAAGGGAGGGTTGCCTATCTGAAAACTTTTCTTTTTAATTTTTGATAATGCAAAAGTTTTGCCAGAAATTTAATATGGAGTTTTTAGTGAGTTAAAAGTAGAGTAATGGGTGAAAGTGGACTGCACATTTCCTACATGTCCGTTTTTTGTTTTACCTCAAATAGGTTTACAAAATGTAAACAGATCCGTTGGGTACATACGTTTCGTTGCCGGTCATTGTCAAGTGATCAGTTCATGACAATATTGGCCTCTTTGTTACTGTTTATATACACACTGAAGGTGCCATGTTCGTAAGACTTTCTTTGGCCAATTCATTCCAGAATATAACAACTATCCTGTTACCAAAAATGCTACGACGACAGTTTAATCAACCCGACACTCTGAAAGACGCTAGTTTACAAAACATAGCCTGCCATTTTGAGAGTTACTGGTGCGCTGGAAAAACTAAAGATTTGAATTATCGTCACCTGCAGAAATGCATCGAGCCATTCGAATATTTCAGTAAGTATTTACATTCTTACAACGCAACACATCTGCTACAATTGTGTTTATCCCCAGAAGGTCTAACAATCTAAAAATTAAATACATAATCTGCAAAGTACAGTACAGTGCTCTGACCTTTCAACGTTTCTAAATCGGTCGTTTGTATGTAATGGAATGTGACGTGTGACTGAAAGACGTCTACGCTTTAGTGAAACAACAGCACCTGTTAAATGTGACCAACAGTAGAGCCTCTTATGTAGTTTAGAAATTAGAGTGGTTCGGGTTTGTGATAATCGGAGAAAGACAACCGAGCTACAAAAAGGCTAAGAAACTTGTCACAATTCTAACAATAATAGAAATAGTTTATAAGAGCTGACTTGTTGAAAACATTTTGTGACAAACGTAAATGTAATCTTTTTTGGCACATTTAATACGAACCAAGTACCAGACAAATTTAAGAGCGAAACATGTGTTTTCCAAGAAAGTAAATAAAAAGCACACATCATTGTTTATTTTTCATTTCAGGCGATGACAAGACCCAGAAGATTCTTGAATTTTTAGCAGAGAAGAAACTACTACAGTCACATCATTTTCAATTTCTCCTTAGTTCTCAGATTCGTCGCCTTAAATTGAATTTGCTTGAACGGATCACCACGCACGATTCTATTATCCAAACTGTTGGCGTAACATGCCGGGTATGTGCTGTTTTTATTTCTAGTACTGTATTGTTTTGTAATTAACCCATAGAACGACAGGAACGCTGCAGTAAAATTGTTCTGTGATCTGGGATTGTGTCTACAATTGTGGAGCAGGAAACCCCATATATCGTTTATTTAACTGTGCTATATTTTAATTGAAGAGAAATGGTGAGAATTTGACACAACCCATCAGCCTAACTCAAGCGGAAAAATAATGATAATTCTATAATGAGAACAAACTGATAGCTATAACAACACAAACTAAAACAGCATCTATCCATGTCTCCATTTTTGAACAGTTTCTGTTTATCTCACCAATGTTGTTCATCTCAGAAATATTGCTCATCTCACCAATGTGGTCCATCTCACCAATGTTGTTCATCTCAGCAAACTCTGCATCTAACCAATGCTGCTCATCTCATGAATATTGTCTATATCACCAATGTTGTCCATGTTGCAAATTTTGTTTATTTCACTAATGTTGTCCATCTCGTCGGTGTTGCCCATGTCACCAATATTGTCGATCTCACCAATGTTGTCCATCTCACCAAAGTGTTTTTCTCACCAATATTACCCATTTCACCAATGTTACCCATCTCATGAATAATGGCCATCTCATCAATATTGTCCATCTCACCAGATTTTTCCAACTCACCAATATTGTCCATGTTGCCCATGTTCTCCATGTCATGAATATTGGCCATCTCACCAATGTTTTCCATCTTACCAATGTTGTCCATCTCACCAATATTATCCAAATCACCAATATTGTCCATCCTGACAATGTTCTCCATATCATGAATATTGTCCATCCCACCAATTAATGTTTTCCATCTCATCAATGTTGTCCAACACACCAATATTGTCTAACTCACCAATATTGTCCATCTTGCCAATGTTCTCCGTCTCGTTAGCCAAAGCTGACTTAAACGTTACTATGCTTGAATCGAAGAAAAAGGTTGCGAATTGGACATAACCTATCAGCTTAATGTTTAGCCTCAGTCCTTATGAATTTACTCAATACCCCTACTATGCGCAGGCAGTTCTTTTCCCACAACACATACATTTAAAGCGGATATCCGCATAGATTGTTCACTGATTTGTTCAGCATAATGATAACACTATAATAAGAACAAACTGATAGCTATAACAAAAAAAAAAAAAACAGCATCTATTCATATCCTTCAATTTTGAACAGCTTCTCATTGTCTCACCAATGTTGTCCATCTCAGAAATACTGCCCATCTCACCAATGGGGTCCATCTCACCAATGTTGTTCATCTCACCAAACTCTGCATCTAACCACTGTTGCTCATCTCATGAATATTGTCTATATCACCAATGTTGTCCATGTTGCAAATTTTGTCTATTTCACTAATGTTGTCCATCTCGTCAGTGTTGCCCATGTCACCAATATTGTCCATCTCACCAATGTTGTCCATCTCACCAATGTTGTCCATCTCACCAAAGTCTTTATCTCACCAATGTTACCCATCTCACCAATGTTACCCATCTCATGTATAATGTCCATCTCATCAATGTTGTCCATCTTACCAGTTTTTTCCAACTCACCAATATTGTCCATGTTGCCTATGTTCTCCATGTCATGAATATTGGCCATCTCACCAATGTTTTCCTTCTTACCAATGTTGTCCATCTCACCAATATTGTCCAAATCACCAATATTGTCCATCCTGACAATGTTATCCATATCATGAATATTGTCTATCCCACCAAATAATGTTTTCCATCTCATCAATATGTCCAACTCACCAATATTGTCTAACTCACCAATATTGTCGATCTTGCCAATGTTGTTCAACTCGTTAAGTCAAAGCTGACTTAAACGTTGCTATCTTTGAATCGAAGAAAAAGGTCGCGAATTGGACATAATCATGAGCTGTCTATCACCATAGTAATGCACATGCGCATTGACAACTCTCAAGCTCTTCAGTTTTCCCAAAGTTTTACGGAAACTGACGTATGAGAACAATACTGAGCACCTGATTTCATGTGGATTGCGCCTGGATAAGGAGGAGTGTCATATCCCTGTATATTGTAAACCCAGATGTAACTATGGTTAACGTGTGCGCCTACTGATCCTATACTTCGACGAATCCGTCTGTCAACCTCAGGTATATGAGTGAATCAGACTATCTGGCTCCAACAGTATGTATATTTTCACCCGCAAGATTGCGAAAGGTGACTTCAGGATAAGAATATACTACGTATATACATGTATACACAAATGATTGCTAAGAGGGATTTCGTCTACCGGTGATTTGTTTTTTATTATCACGCCTAAAGCTCATTTGGTCTGTCAATAGTGAGTGGATGGCTCAAGTCAACAGTAAGTTTGTTAGCATACTACCCGAGGCATGCTTTCTGTTCCAGCCTCTCCAACCTAATCGGTGCCTCCCAGGTCAGCAAAGCATGTAACGTCCATTGACCGTCCCAGGACCATGTATCTACCATGTCAATTTTTCATTGGTCATGCGCAAATGCACTACAGTATTCAAGTAATTAGTATCAACTAATTACTAAATTAGTATCATCTACGAAGTCTGAGTTGCTTTTGGTAACATGCATCACAGGAGTATGAGTGCATTTGCAACGACATGGTTGTATCCCCAACACAGGATGGCGGCGGTATTGGGTGACAGGACTTGAAATA
>JAQQZZ010094920.1:0-17197 GCA_030265115.1 Mopalia vespertina | reverse complement strand
TTCATTCCTTAATTTATTTTGTTTACCGTTATATATATATATATATATTATTTACGTTTTAAACGTGAAATCGTATACGGATAATTCCCCCTATAGGACAGTGCGACAGACGACCCACAAATTACATGGTATCTCCGCGGTCACGCTTCCTATAATTAGTTGTTATTTACATTTCTTTATTCGAGCCTTGACCTTGTTTATGAACGGATTTTTAAAAAATATCTTCGTAAATTTTTTTAAGTGGTTATTTTAAAATTAAACATTTTTGAAAATATCATTCAGTTTTGCAAGAAGTATTAAGACGGCCCACGTAGAATATGGTATATCCGGATCTATAAATGCAGTATAGGTTGATTATGATGTGGTGTCATCTGGATCAGTGTAACACACGGCCAACAGAAAACATGTTCTCTCCGGTGCCACACCATCTTTTCGGGATGAGATCGATCGCTAGATTTTAACTTGCATAATATTATTTGCAATATCCGATGGCCTTAGGGAATCTATGATAAGTTGGTTTACAGGTTTTCTGTGTTCTCGTTTTGGATTTAGGATAGATAATATTGACCCGCATTAGAGCGCATAACGGCGCATTACTGCGCGCGAATAGCGTATTACGTAATGCGTTAATTCGCATTTTGATGTGATCACGTCTGTAAGTAACGAGGCACAGAGCTGGATAACGCATGTTAAATCTTTGTATGTTCCTATAAATGATCGAAGTTGTAGGATTTGGACAATCGGAGAGAGTTCCAATGCGGTGTGGAACAACTGTGACTTCTTTCCACACCCATCCATCAAACATCTAAGTGATGGACAAATTGTTGTTTTTGGAACAGAAACGCAAAGTCCCTTAGCTTTAAGCTGTTTTACCATGTGCTGCCATTTTTCAGTTAGCAATGGAATTGGCACTATATAGTACAGAGCACATCAGCCCCTCTCATAATAGTTTTCGCTCCCGGCATACCGGTCACGCAGCGATAAATTATATATCGTCGAGTGGAGGAGATTAAAACACCAGCAGAAGGTTCTTGTTCAAAAAAGCTTTAATTGGATTTCCATACCAGACGTTGACGACCTGGGAAATATAAAGAAAACGTCGTGATTATATTTCATGTGTCGGAGGAAATGCCATAATAAATTACAAATTGAACGAAATACAATTTTAATCCGAGAGAAAAATAAATAACTTACCTGGGAAATATAAATAAAACGTCGTGATGACGTTTCTGGTGGCGGAGGAAATGCGCTGAACCCGTAACCTAGCTATTTATATTCATTACCCTTACCGTTCATCCAACTCCCGTCATGTAAAACGAAATTGTTATAGACTAACTAATAGCAGTTAATATTGAACTGGTGATACACATAAATTCACCATGTAGTGAGACATGAATTGTGATAGAAAAAAAAGAACTATGGTGGTATGGAAGAACCATATGGTAACACAATCCCCTGCTCAGAAAAATATCGTCCTGATATGTAACTAAAATCGACGCGGAGGCTTCCGTGCGCGCTTTAGATATCTCGTATGGGGAGGAGTATCGGTAGATATTACATCCGAATCAGAGTCTGAATTTGAAGATTGTGGATTGCTTGGTCTCGTTTGATGTTTGGAATTGTGGTGTTGGGAAGGGACAGAAAGGGCAACAGTATATTCTTATGGAGGGTTATTATTTTATCAGAACTTTCCTGTATAACTCTGAACACCGGGATATCGGGATTAGGTTGGCCAACATACGGATACTTATTCCACCTATCCGCTAGTTTACACTTTCCCTTTAATCCTACATTCTTAACTAATACCCTGTCACCTGCACCAAAAGAGATTCCCTAACTTTGCCGTCATAGTTACTTTTATATCTGAGAGATCTTTTCACTTATATGACGACTGGTTGTCCACTTCACACTGTTCCTTGCCTCAATGCGGTGGAAAACCGAGAGGAAACCTCGTAAAAACTACCCCCTCGATTGCCGGAGCCATATCGTGTGACTCACTCATATACCTGGTGGTCGACAGACGGACTCGATCTTGTGAACAGTAAATTGGAGAAGGATTAGTAAGCACACACGCTACCACGAAGTCACGGCTACGGGCATATGAAAGAAGTTTTATTGGTTTCCTCAGAGGCTAACCGGTAGGCGTTATCTAGTCTCGTCTTAAGCTCCGACGCAAATACAGTAGAAGTTTTACTACCAATATGGTCATTCGGATCAATACCTAAGAAAGAGTCAATGGCCAACCTCGGATGGCGATCGAACAGGAGATAAAAAGGAACGTATCCGGTTGAATCATGTTTTGTTTATACGCATGGGCTAAAGGTGATCGAAATCATCGTGCAGTTTCTGTAACACAAAACATCGAAAATCAGATGATAGAATTAACTGACAATTAATTGAATTCTTTTGGTTACGAGTTTCCCTAAACTATACTCCATCTTTTAGAACAAGTTTATCCCAGTCTCGTAACAGTCCGCGACACTCTGGACTTCCTTGACTAAGAGTATATTTCACAGGTCGTTCCCCGTTTTCTAAGAAATCAATTACTCGGTTTAAAGTATGATCGATAATTTGACATTTTCGCCAAGAAATCCGATCGGACAGAAGTGGTAGGCGGATTTGAGATGTTATTATACCAGAGATACTTACTTCAGGAGCCAACTGCGGGGCATGATGGTGTCTGCATCCATGCAGCCTTTGACTTACGCATACGACTTTTACGACGTCGGTTTCCACTTCACGAAAACAAGAGTGCGTTGAATGACGCGATAAACCATCCGCGTCCCGATGTTGCAGGCCAGCTTTGTACAATATATTAAAGTTGTACGTGGATAGTTGAGCTAACCACCTATGGCCGGTTGCATCCAGTTTAGCTGACGTTAGAACGTAAGTAAGATGATTGCTGTCCGTTTTAATCGTGAAATGGTTGCCATGTAGGTACTCGTGAATTTTTTTGCATGCGGACCACTTTAGTGACAATAACTCTCTTTAATGGGCAGGGTAATTACGTTCAGATGTTTTTAAACTCCTACTAGAATAGGTGATAAAACGCTCCACCCCACGTTGGTTTTGATCGAGAACAGCTCCGAGACCAGTAGCGCTAGCATCGACGTGCAGTAAGAATGGCAGAGAGTAACCCGCGTAGAATAAGATCGGCGGAGAAGTCTGAGCCAGATTGAGAGCGTCGAATGCGGCTTGCTGCTCGGGTCCCCAAATCCATTTTGGTGTGCCTCGAGTCCGGTTCTTGGAGATACCTGTAAGCAGAAAATTTAATAGCTTCACTATTTGAGCTTAATAGTAAATAAATCGGCGATAGTATCCAGTAAACCCCCAAAATTGTCTAATTTCTTTAATATTGATAGGCTTGTGTGAAGTTTTAATTGCTCTAATCTTTTCTGGGTCGGTTTTAATCCCTTCCGCAGAAATCAAATGCCCCAGATATTTGACCTCGTTTTTAAAGAACTCATATTTAGAGGGTTTGAGTTTTAGGCCGTGTTGCTTTAAGCGTACAAATACATTTTGAAGGCGTGGTTAATGTTCTTCGATCGTTTTTGAGAACACAATAAAGTCCTCAATAAACACTAAACTATCTTAAAATTTATGTCACGGACACATTTTCCCATGAGTCTTTGAAAGCTGGCAGGGGCATTCGTGAGACCAAAAGGCGTACGATTACATTCTCAAAAACCCATAGGTCCAACAGAGAAGGCGGTCTTTTGTTTGTCCTCCTCGCGCATGTCTACTTGCCAGTACTCTGAACGGAGGTCTAGTTTCGTAAAATACTTTGACCCCGAGAGGCAATAAAAGGTCTCCTCGAATCTCGGTCATTATGTCGTAAGCCGTTATAGCTCAGTCGGTTAGAACCCTGGATTTAATAAGGCTACATTGTTTGATAAACTATTAGATACTTAACTCTGCATCTAAGCGATGGCCTTGCTAACCAGAGACCCGAGTTCGAATAACCGTGGCAAGAAAAGTTGTTTTTCCTACAATAACAAATATATGTTTCAGTTGTATCAGTCTGTACTTAGTTGGGATCAAAGTCACTTGGATTCGAGTCTTAAGAGCGGACACATTTTGCAACTACTGGACAGGTAAGTCTAAATTTTAAAGCAAAGATGCCAGTACCCTGAACGGAGGTCTCCTTATACACCATCTTCAAAACAAGGAAGGACCTCTGGCTAATATCAGTTACGTTAAGGGTCCGTTTTACAAAGCCGACTCAATATTAAGTACTTACAGCGTGTCGTGGTGACACCTGGTTGAGTTTAGTTCTGCCACAGTACTTTAGTTGTAGTTTGAGATTTAGTCTGCACCCGATTCCTATCATCCTTTGTCGGCGACACAGATTCTGACCATGGAACCTGCATAATATCAGATGGTTGTGGACCAATAAAGAGGTATGGGAATAGAGTAACAAAGATGGCGAATGAAGTTCGATGGCTGGTTGCTAGGGAAATATTTGGACTATATGCGAGATGGAATCTCTAAAAGCTTTAGGTCAATTAACTGACGTATTTTCCGATTTTTCCGTTTTTACAGGTAAATTTTGGTGCAGTTTGGAGAGAAAAAACAATCCAGAAAACAAATTAGGATACAGCTGTACCGTCAACATAGCATGCGCTATCTTATAACTGTAACTGGATCTAGTTCAGGCCCACAATTTGCACTCTTGGGAAACATTTATTTTCGAACAACGCACGGTAGTTCATATGCATGTTATATCTGGATGTATTTATAGTGTAGCTATTTCTGATTACTGTTCGGTTGTACATCGCTGTCATATAAGTGGAAAACAGTACTTATTGTGCCATATCATCTCAAAATACACATAAATATTAATTTTATCTCACAAAAGTACTATTGTGGAGAGAAGCACGTCTGAGTTTCTTTTGACTTGCTTGAGCCTCTCAAATCGGATACACATAGTCTTTAACACACCTGTATTATACTTTGAATATTAGAAAACAACCACTTTAAATCAGTTGAAAATTGACAAGTGTTTTGAATAAACGGTAACAGGAATCAGTAGTACTAGGTCTACTACCAGTGAAACTGGATGAGACTACACACTCGCTTCCATGTGTGTATAAACCCAATCACTTGTCCACACTTTTTTTTTTATAATACTTAGAGAATTGAACTCAAACATTGCATACAACTTTATGATGACCACTTACAGATTGAGTTTGCGTTTTGAGTTTGTTGTTTTTTTTTGCCTTCGTGGCCATTTTACCAAAGACAAAATCTGAAAACATTAGTTTACTAGGCTTTTCTGTCACATTTGTAATGATTGAATTGACAGTTTGTAAATTTCTTTTGGGTTCTAACATTGTCATTTCAGATTTGAAGAAAGCCAACAACAATATGAGAAGGCATTGAAGTATCATCCTGACAATTCTGAAATCCATTACTATGTAAGAAGATAAGACAACAAATGTTTTTTTTTCCTTATGACATTTTTTGTTTGTCGTTTAAATGTTTTCAGTACTAATTGGATGTCCTTTCGCTAAGGGTAGTATAATTGAAGTATATTTTGTATCTTGAATTGCACATTATCGTTGGGTTGCTGTTCACTTGTTTGTTGTACACTGCCATTATATATGTGACCATTAGGCACGGTTTTAAACACCAATCATTTATGATTCTAGATCAAGCTTAGGGTGGTATTGGGATTGAAGCAATGACTGTCAATCAGGCACCAAATCGCCACTAAATTAGCCTACAAGATATCAATAAAGAAACAAATATACAAAAGCTAAATTGAGCCAAAAATAACAAACCGTAGGGAAACATGCAGCCATATGATCAATTAGATGCGAAATCTCAAATGTGCTCTTGCGAAAAAGAGATCCACAATGCATTAAAATAAAATGACGTGTGAATGTTGTTTGAGAAGGAATGCAGGTACACTCTTAGAAAAATATGACTCTAATGGAACCCTTTAAGGTTCTTCAATTATGGCTCTGGTAGAACCGTTTTTGGTTCTGTATGGAATCTTTACAGCTGCTGCTCCGTGTATTTCTCCCTATCTTATTATATCAAATAACCGTTTTTGTCCTTATGGTTCCATTATGAGCCAGCCTGGTTCCTTTTAGAACGATCCTCTTTTCTTAAGAACCCTGAAAACCATTATTTCCAAGAGTGTATGTAGAGATTAGATGAATCTTCAACATACGCCCCAAAGACAACCTCAACGACAAATACACTCTGGCACTCTACGGGGAACAACTGTTTGATTGACAACTGCTTTGATGACAATACCCTTGCGGAATTATCTTATAGGATCCTTTTAGATTTTGAAAATCATATAAGATCCTATAGAACCGATCACTTATGGTGTGAACCAGGCACCTTGAAGTCAAGTTAAAGAGACCGAGACTTACACGACCTATTGTTCTGATGACAACTTCTCCCGTGACGGTTGCATTCATAATAACTATGTGTGTGAAATTGCCATTGACACATTTATTTTGGAGCAATCATGGTCAAAGTAGTTGAGAAAATTTAACAATGGTCTTTGCTAGGTATTAGGAAGTACTTATCTATTTTTCTTAGCAGTTGTCTGTGGAGCGCTTATCATACATTGTCTTAGAGGATCCCTCTCACAGAACCGAATCCCACAGCCATATCATGTGACTCAGACAATTGTTGGGCATTTCTTACCAAGGGTTCTCTCGGATTTCCACCATATTAAAAAAGACAAATTGAGGAGCGGACAATCCGGGATCATAAAAGTGAGATAAAACCCCGATCAAATTTACATATAAACCATTGTTGTTACCAGAGTCCTGCAATATATTTGTGGTTGTATCAATTTGTTTTTTATTTCTTCCAGCTCGGCGTTGTAAAACTTCGTCTAGGAAATAAAATGGCAGCTTTGCATCATTTTGACACATCTCTGAGACTAGACCCAAACAATACAGTAAGATAGACTTTATTTTGTACCAGTATATTGGTGACCATTTCACACTTGTACATGTTAAATGTGGGAGTCTTCGGTGTACTGGGGCAATCAAAGGACGCCGTAACCTTATGCACCGGCGCATTCAGAGGTACCCCAAATTAAAAAAACAAAAAACATAGTTTACAGCTATACATATATTTAACAAAGTATGTTAACTTTTCTTCAAAAATTTAACTTAGCACTCTTAGCCTATGAACAATATGAAACAGATTAAGTGCTGATTCTTAATTGCATCGCCAGGTTGCACCATATATTATGTCTTGTGCATGTTTCGTACATTGTCATTGTAATTACCGTTGTTGTGGACGATTATTTACCCAATGGGCTGTTTTAAAATCAACAGGGTGAGATAACCTCGATTAAAATAGGTGTTCACTCAAGATTCCCATATAATACTCGTGTGGTAGGTAACACATTTATAGAAACTTCATCCCACGTACGTATGTGGAATGAGCGCGTGTCGTAAACCAGCCAATGGCATTTTTTGCCGGACCTAACTTTTCAAGCCGAGCAGCTTGTACGTGATACCATGGCGATGACCCCTCGTTTGAATAATTATCTCTTTCCGAGTTTTTATTTGCAATATTTTAAATTCTTTAAAATTATTAATGTTATTTTAACATACATGCCTTACATACAGTTTATTCTTGTCATGGCATATTAAAACGTTAAATTGAACTACATTTATGACGGGACTATACTCCTTTTGTGCATTTCTCATGTTAACCGATCTACAGCGTAGTGATATAAAAGCGTTAATTGTATAAAAAATGTCATGTTTTTTTTGTTTTTTTTTCAGTATCTCAACCGAAAATCCGGCTTAAAATATATTATATGGGAAAAAGAACCCCACACAAATTGATTCTGGGATGAAAATTCCCATTCTCTAGATGGAACCATTGTGACCCGACACCACGAAATGAGTTGCACGTCGCACATATTGATTTTGAGTTTCAGGTCGCAAAGGTTAAGTGGCGTGAAAATTTTGAAAATTTTTTTATTGCATAAATACCTTCGTTTATCATTCATCTACACAGTAATTCCGATCAAAATCCAATTTGAGATATGAAAAAGCTAATTTCCAATATTTTGGAAATTCCGAAATCACACATCAATTACAAAATAATTTTTCAATATCAAAATGGTGAAATATCTTAAGATTTTTTATCCAACTTGTTGTTCTTTCGTCTTGTAACCAGCAACAACCCTTGTTCATTGTTTGTATCATAATAGTTGATTGGCTGCTATAGACTTCATAACCACAACTTCTAAGCTGATTTTCTCAACATCAAAAAATGCATTTCGAGCAGCAAAAGTATCTGTACTAAAAGTGTAATAATTCCGTCAACTTTTTAGATAATTAAACAATTTTGGTATCATTTTAAACCCTAAACATTTTGCTTTCCAATAGTGCATGCAACTCAATTCATCAATTTTGCGACATGTTACTCATTTCGTGGTGTCGGGTCATATTTATCCCAACCTCGCCTACGGCTCGGTAAGGATGACTTTTCCATCTCTCGAGTGGGAATTTTGGCTCAGTTGGGATGATTTTTCCATGTTGAGCGTGAAAATTGTCATCCCAGAATCAATTTGTGTGGGATCCATTACCATACATGTACCCGAGCACTCGCCTTTAGAACCATTTGTATATATCAGAAGATTTTTAAACAGTTTGTTAGTAATATGTTGTATTTTGCTACATTAACGTTCCTAAAGTCTAAGAGTTACAATGTTAGACTTAATGATTTGTGTTTTGAATCCCATCCTGTTATGAAATGTTGAAAGAGATTCAAAACGCTATATAACAAAAATGGAGATTCTTAGGTTTAACCGTTAACCCTTTTAAACTAGGTCTGTGACACTTAAAGGGAAAGACCACTGATTTTCGACCTAAGCTTACTAGTTTTATTGCATCTTGTCAAAGACAACCATTTATATTGCACTCACAGTCGAACTAGTATAGCCGTCAATTAGTTAAAAAGCTGAACTGACGTCATTGTTCGAAAACACGGTACTTTTATCATGTAGTCGTAGCTGTCTCCATTCTGCATGCACTGGTGGATGCTTTCATATGAAATCGAAAGTGAGGGTTCCGTCCCCAAGCGAAACAACAACAGACATCCACTTTGTTCTAAAAACCTCATTTTTTAAAACCGCATGTCAACTGAAAACATGCTAAACGTATGTGTTACTCAAAGAGCTATTTTGATATATGTACAATAGAGAATTACCATTGCGCTTGGATGACCAAGCCTATGTGCACGCAGTATTGATACAGATGCCTTCCAATGACCGTGTTTTGGAACAATGACGTCAGTCCTGCCTGTTAAATTGACGAATGGGCCCGCGGCCGTGGCTTAGTGGTAGCGTGTGCGCTTACTAATCCTGCTTTAATGTGCCGTTCACCGGATTGAGTCCGCCTGTCGACCATCAGGTATATGAGCGAGTCACATGTTGTGGCTCCAGCAGTTGCGGGGGTAGTTTTTACAAGGTTTCCTCTCGGTTTTCCACCGTAATAAGACATGGTGAAATGAACAACCGCCGTCATATAGCGAAATACCCTTGAGTACGACGTTAAACCCCACTGAAACAAACAAACAAACAAAGTAACGGCTATGCTTACTCGAATGCAAATGCAATACAGATGCTTGTCTTTAAAAATATGCAATAAAAATAATAAATTTAGGTCGAAAATCAGTTGTCTTTCGCTTTAACATAATACTAAGTTTGAAAACCATTGGATTTATAATGTTTGATGAATAAAAACTAACGTGTTGACATGCAGTTAGAAGTTGGAAAAGGCATATTCGGTGCTAACACGGACGTAAATAAAGATTGGGGGCAGATTTACTGCTACCAAGGTGGTCTCATAGCTAAGGGGCAATACGATGCCGACTTGCTATTGCATCTTGTGATTACATTGTCCTGCCTTTCATTGTTGTCATGAATGAAATCGCCTCAAGCCTCATTCCATTTAATCCCAATACGTCACCCACTGAGCTGGCATGTCGTCACAAGAGCGACATAACTGTTAAACCTCAATCCGTATACAATATATGCATAAGAGGAGTACATAAGCATTTGTGGGTGATTGGAGGGAGATTCATGTACCAAATGAGGGCAACTCATACCCTCAATTTGATCAATTTGTTTTAAAACAATCTGGTTGTTTTGTATATCGTCATTGTTTGTTGCCACTGATGTGGATGTTTTGTATATCGTCATTGTTTGTTGCCACTGATGTGGATGTTTTGTATATTGTCAATGTTTGTTGCCACTTATGTGCATGTCGTGTATATTATCAGCGTGTGTTACCACTGATGCGAATGTCGTGTATAGCGCCATTGTTTGTTCTCCGCCCATCGAGCTGGCTGTCATTCATCGTAATCCCTATCACATAGAAAAACAAATACACTATACCAGTGAAATAAAATTATTTGTAACATTTATCCGATTATATTTCAACTCCCACAGATGGCTTCAGATTACACCGTATTACTGGAAGAATTGGACAATACCAGTTTGGGTTTAACAGCAGATGATATGTGAGTATATCTGTTAATCATATGGAAAAAAATCGCATAGGTGTGTATATTAATTGTTACGTTTATATTTAGTAGCAGGCTGCTAGGGGGAGATTCCTCTTGCCCTGTTGTTCTTAGAGGCAATACAAAGTTTATCCGTTTTTTGAATGTTTGTATTGGGTTTTTGTGATTACCTTATCTGATTGTCATTTATCTTGCATTGGCATTGGTTTGTTTCACAGCTATTGGGCTGACAGACTATCATGTGAATGAAATAACCTTTTATCTGGTGTAAAACTCAATTAAACAAACAAGCGCAAACATGCTGAAGTCGTCTGAAAGCCTATGATTTTGCTTAGTCATATGAACTATTTATCTTCTCTATCAATTATTTCTGGCCTGACGACGCGGTGACCGTGTCTTATATCTCCTCTATGTACCACTCACAAACTGGGCCGTGGCTTAGTGGTAGCGTGTGTGTTTACTAATCCTATTCCAATTTACCGTTCACGGGATCGAGGCCGTCTGTCGACCATCAGGTATATGAGTGAGTCACACAATGTGGCTCCGGTAATCGCGGGGGTGGTTTTTACGAGCTTTCCTCCCGGTTTTCCATCGTAATAAGGCAAGGAACAGTGAGAAGTGGACAATCCGTCGTCATATAAGTGAAATACCCTTGAATACGACGTTAACCCCAATCAAACAAACAAACCTACCACTCACAAACTAGAGTCCACCATTCGACCTCAGATATATGAAGAAATCACACCAGGTGAATCTATCAATCACGATGGTGGTTTTAACAAGGGTTTCTCTTGGTATTCCGTCGTATTTAAGTAAGACATAGCAAGAAGTGAATGATCCACATTAAGTATATAACTGTTGGGAACTAGCGTATATTAATGGACACATGAAACATATACAGGTTCAAATGTCACAGGGGCTAGCACATAATAAGGACACATGAAGTATCTACAAGTTCAAATATCACAGAGCTTGCACATAAAAGGTTGCGAGGTTTCCTCACGGTTTTCCACCGGCATTATGCTAAGAACAGTGTGAAGTGGACAATCCGTTGTCATATAAGTGAAATACCATTGAGTACGACGTTCAATTCAAACAAACAAACAAACCAAAGATCAATGATGATAAAACGGCAACTGAAGAAGGCGGGCTTTAAAAGTTATTTTAAGAGACCCAATGAAGCATGCAGATTTTAAAGTCAGGGAGAGCAACAATTATAATTCCAGCCAATGAAGCAGGGATAATTTAAAGTTGGGAAGATTATTGATTTAAAATGACTCAACGAAACATGCAGATTTTCAAGTCAGGGAGACAATAATTATAAAATGACTCAATAAGGCAGTCCAGTTTTAGAGCCATTGAGACAATAATTGTAAAAAAATGCAGGTCATTTATCAAGTCATGGAGACACTAGGTATAAAAAAAGACTCCACGAAGGAGGTCAGTTATCAAGTTATGGAGACACTATAAAAAAGACTTCAGGAAGCAGGTCAGGTATCAAGTCATGGAGACACTAGGTATAAAAACGACTCCATGAAGCAGGTCAGTTATCAAGTTATGGAGACACTATAAAAAAGACTCCATAAAGCAGGTCAGTTATCAACTCATGGAGACAATAACTTAAAAAAAAACTACATGAAGCAGGTCAGTTATCCAGTCATGGCGACAATAACTATAACAAAGACACCATGAAGCATGTCAGTTTTAAAGCCATGGCGATAATAACTATAACAAGAGTCAATGAAGCAGGATGGTTATCAAACCATGGAGCCATTAATTATAAAAGGACTCAATGAAGCAGGTCAGGTTAAAAGCTATGGAGACAATTATTCTAAACAAGACTAAATGCAGCAGTACGGTCAGGGAGACAATTATGTAAAACAATTAATGAATCGGGTCGGTGTTTAAGTCCGGGAGACAATGATTAAACGACGACTGAATGAGTCTTACATATTTCAATTTAAAGCAATAAATAAATACATTAAATGAATCAAGCAGTTTGAAAGTTAGGGAGAGTGAGAATTTAAAAAGACCCAAAATAAAACAAACAAATTTCGAAGTTAATGTTATAATTTCAAAATGATTCAGTGAAGTTGAGTAACATGTATAATCTACCCAAAAGGTTTCGAAGTCAGGAAGAGCTAGAATTCGAAAAAAGCTTATAAAACATGTAGTTTCCTAATACCGATTTCTCAGATGTTACAAAACGAAATAAGGATCTTTACCTTTTACTTTTTATATAAAAAAAATCACCACTCAGTAAGTTTTAAGTTCACTGTAAATGTACTTTTTTCAGCCTCGAGAGTATACGTGAGAAGAATGTTACCAGTTACATTGGATGTTATGAGGCTGCTTTATTCGCTAAGGAAACCGGCCAGTTAATTCAGACTGAAGCTTTCTTTAAGCATGCCATTTGGGTACGTGTGTATTTATTGTGGTTTAATTAAAGCATATAAAAATGTATACTGTCTCCTGGTCTTCCTTAATGTACGGCTAACATGTTCGAAGGACCCAACCGACCTCGGCTATATGAGGGAGTGACCCCTTTAATCACTTTTATTCGTTTTGTTTTGTTGTGTGTTAATATTTTACGGGTGTTCCAATTGCATTTAAGTAAGGCAAATTTAGAATCCATCATCGTATTAATACATTATGATTGAGCTCGCCCATTAACAGCCATCAAAGACACAACCATTGGCAGGCCATCATAACTTCGAATACACTCAAAACCCCAAACAATGCATTGTTGAATGAACCTCCTGGAAACAAATCTGTTATTTAATTGCCCTGAGTTTCAATTTTGATATTTTATTTTGTTTGGGTTCAGCTGAAGCCAGACTCCGAGAAGGCACTCGTTAACTTAGCTACCCTACTGATGAATTACTTGAATCGAATAACTGAAGCCACACCATATCTTGAATCACTGTTACAGGTATTTTTTTCTCCAATGCGGATAGTCTTTTTATTGCAAAATGTTACATGTTACCAACTGTAGTTTTGTCGTTTGCCTTAATGGATTAGCTATTTTTTGTTTCTGTATACTCCGTGGGAAGATGACATAGTTATAACCATGGTTGTCCTGTACATTACGGCATTATGATACCCCGTGAACTTATGCTGAGTTCTTCAAGCGTTTCAAATGGTCTTGGGTATGGTCAGTCTATGAATATAATAGTAATATGAAACCAGCTTAATTTCACAATGAGCGATTCTGGATATGGGCATGAAAATGTGAACATTTATAATGGTGTTTTAAACTAATAGCTACATTGTATAGGTTATATATGGGCAAGCAAATTTTTCTCTCTTCATTTATTCAAAATATATATATATTGTTCTTCCAGTATTACCCAAATAATGTGAACGGCTTGATGTTGATGGGGCAGGTAAATTTTAAGGTTAAAAAAGATTTGGCCGCTGCTGAGAAGGTGAGTGAAAACTTATCAGTGTTTATATCTAAACAGAAAGATCTTTGTCCACATGGCGTAAACGTTTTCCTAAAAACTGATCGATATGAAGTTATTTTGTGTGCCTGTTCGAGCTGAAACAATTGAAGAGATGAAACAAGTTGTTTTCCCGCCATATAAGCATATGTTTTTATAAGACTCCTATAAGTAAATGGAGGGTTAGGAAGGAGCTTCTTCCCACCTTGGGGCTCTCGGAGCTAAAGTGCAACATGAAGCTGATCTGTTTGTGATGTATTTTTATTGAGTCCTGTGATTGTTCCGTGTTTGTCCCGTCTTGTATTGTCTTGTGCATGGTGGTTTGCTTCCCTCAGTAGACTGACAAGCTGGCATATGCGTGAGCGAAATAACCTTTAGTACGGACTTAAATCTTAATCAAACAAACAAACTTCAAATACTATGACAAATGTGATGAACAGAGAACGTTGGAAGCACAGTATATCCAGTAACAATGATGGTTAAACCCACCCACAGAGGTTTTAAATCGCATATCAGTATCATATCAAGGTTCAGTTTAATGTCATACTCAAAGGTATTTCACTTATCTGATGAGGGACTTCCCATTTCGCACTCTGTGTTAAAGGAAAAGATCACTGATTTTCGACCTAATATTATTATCTTTATTGCATATTTTCAAAGACAAGCATCGGTATTGCACTTGAGTTTGAGTAAGCATAGCCGTCAATTAGTTAATTCAATATGCGGGACTGACGTCATTGTTCGAAAACACGGTCGGTCACCAGTGTGTCAGTTTACTTATAGATGTATTGGAAGGCATCTGTAACAACAAGGCGTATACACACGCTTGCGCTTGGTCATCCAAGCGCAATGTTAATCTGTTGTTAACATATCAAAATTTAGCTCTTTGAGTAACACATATGTTTATCATGTTTTTAGTTGACATGCAATTTAAAATAAACAGGTTTTTAGTGCCAGGTTGATATGTACACGAGGTTGCTTGTTGTTGTTCTTTAGCTTCGGGACGGAACCCTCACATTCGGTTTCATGTGAAAGCATCCATCTGTGTATGCAGTAGGGAGTCAGCCATGACTACATGATATATCTACCATGTTTTCGAACAATGACAGATTTTTAAACTAACTAATTAACAGCATTGCTAATTCACTTGGAAGTGCAATACAGAAGGTTGTCTTTGAAAATATTCAATAAAAATAATAAGTTTAGGTCGAAAATAGGTGGCATTTCTACTGCAATGATAAAATGAGTATTATGTACAACCTACGGTGACTTATAAGAAACACAATAACTTCTCCGATTTACAATTTTTAAAAAAAATTTCTAGTAGAAATATGTTCACCTCGATAGATATAGTTTCTACTGAAGTTAAACTATTTTTTATCAGTGTTGAAATAATTTTTACTTACATTTAACTTTTACAACCTAAGTAGATATAATTTCAACTCGGCTTAAAATATTTCCACTAAAGTAGATATTAATTCAACTGAAGTTAAATCATTTCTACTTAAGTAGAAATAATTCCTACTCAAGTTAAAATAAGTCTTACTCAAGTTAAAATATTCCTACTGAATTAATACTTTCTACTCGAGTTAAAATATTTCTACTCCAGTTTAAATATTTCTACTTAAGTGGATATAATTTTGGCCTCAGTGGAAATCATTTCTACTCAAGTTTAAATATTTCTACTTGAATAGAAATATTTTCTCCTCAGTGGAAATAATTTCTACTGGAGTTAAAATATTTATACTTTCATAGATATTATTTCTACTCAAGTTAAACTAGTTCGTGCTGTCTTTATATGTGAATGTGTTAACAATGTGACAGGCCTGCTGATCGACTGGAATAGGCATCACACAAGACTACCGTAACATTGTCATTGAAAGTTTTAATATTTTAACTCGAATTGAAATTATTCTACTTAGGTAGTAATATTTTAACTTGAGTATAAATTATTGGCACTGAGGTGAAAAGTGTTTATACTTAAGTAACAATATTTAAACTTGAGTGGAAACTATAGCTATACCCAGGTGAAAATACTTACACTTAAGTAGAAATTTAAAACGAAAGAAAATCAACCGTCACTAATAAGCCACCGCAGCAACCAACTATTGCTGTGGAGATCCCAGCAATCTCGCGAGGTCACAGGGGGCTATGAATCCGGTGACACATAGTTGCTATAAAATTCGAAGCATAAGTGTTAAAAAAGTTTATGTATCCACTGTGGTAGACTTTTACATTGTTTATGTTCTGGATATTTTTTAAAAATAGATTCCAGTGACCAAGTGTGGAATCTTTTGTTCAAGTTTTAAAATATCCTTTAATACGATCTTGTGTCTTTCGTTTAAGTGTATTTCAGTGACGAATGTTGTTGCCCTTTGACAAAGAGCAGCATCTCGTGAGATTTAATATTCCCTATGTTCAAATTTTACAATTCCCTATAATTAGATACTGTGTCCTGCGATTAAGTGTCTTGCAATGACAAGTGTTGTGACCCTTTGACCAAAAGCAAAGTCTCCTGAGCATATAATCCCGCTATCGTAACTTAGCGCTGAATCATTTTGTTTCTGAAACTGCAAAACTCTTCGAACATGATTTTAAGTTGATAATTTTATTCTCATATATGTGTCTCTGGCTATATTAAATGTCATTGTGTGTCACCAGAGCTTGATGTATACCACTTCAAATATTAAGATAAGCTTTCTTGGTGGGGGCTTCGTAGCCTGCCTGATGGCTTGCTGGTCCTCCTTCTATGTTCTACAGAGATTAAAGCTCCATATAGAGGACTGTATGTGACTCTCATGCAGGTGTGGGTTATACCATTTTCCAGTATGATAAGTAGGGAATAGCACTAGTTGACAATATGTCGTGACATTCCATGAACTGAGTACTACGTTAGAAACAAGAGCCTGTATACATAAAACTACTTATGTACATGGTTATGTTACCGGTGTTGTTTAATAGTGGAGTGCTCTATCGTCATATAAGTGAATTACCCTATTGTGTTCAACATCAATTAATCAAATAATATTGATAGCTTACATTGAATTTTCAAGATATGTGATCAAAGGTACGAACTGTTTCGCTTATTGAATATTATCTCATTATAAACACGCAGTCATTGTCCATATGTTGCAGAACTACCAGAAGATAACTGAGCTCGAGCCAGGGAATTTCGAAGCCCGTCATAATCTCTGTGTGGTCTATTCGAAGACAGATAACTTACAGGAAGCAGAGAA